>JBBPCY010043092.1:0-13417 GCA_037974405.1 Brachyalestes nurse
CACACTTAAAACGATACGATTTTTAAATCTTTTCAGTAAACTTAAACATCGACTCTAAATATGGCCATGGATGCGGGTATGAAGAGTCGTCGTCTCCATCTTTATCCATTCTCCGTCTATTGTCCAGCCACTGATTGACCGTGTTTAAGAAATGCTGGCATTGCAGTGTTACAGCTTACAGAAGTGCCGTAACACTACTGGTGATTTCTGATAGGCTGTCATCTGGTAAAAGACAAATCATGTTTTAGAAAAGTGAGACAGTAACACTCACTTTCAGAACGAGTAACGAGTAACAAGAACCTTGACAGAAATGTAGTAAAGTGAATAGTGCAGTTTTGTCTTTCAAATGTAGTGAAGTGAAAGTTATAAGTTTCCAAAAAAAAAAAGACTACTCAAGTAAAGTACAGATACTCAAAAACTCCCAAGTAAATGTACTTCGTTACTGTCCATCTCTGGGTATTTTTGGACAGCCACACCCATTGACTCTAATAGGAGGTCAGACCCAAAAGTGCCAGGTGGCTGTTACCAGTTGTCTTTGTTTTGCCTGTAGCAGGGCGGCCCTAGCCTGTCTCCAGGCAAGGCGATAGCACCAAACAAACCTCTCAGCTGAGGGCACCCTGACCTCTGATTCCTGATCCTCTAACCCTTTGAGGCACTCAAAATGTGACATCTTGAGTGCTGGGACAAACTCCACTCATTATTACTGTGATGACCGGAAGAATAGGTTGGTCCAACACCAGGCTCCTCATTGTCCTCTCCCGGTCGTGGTTGACCCTCTCCGTTTGGCCATTAGACTGAGAGTGGAACACAGATGAGTAGTCAGACTACATGGGTTTACCTGTGATGTGGTTTCTGACCAGGGCCCTTCATCATCCTTCTTCGTTCCTGGCCACCAGAAGCATCTTTTGATGTGCTCAAGAGTGTGCTGGATGCCGGAATGGGCAATGAAGAGAGAAGACTGACCAAGGTTGCAAAGAGATGGCAGAACATCCCCTAGAACCTCAAAGTAAATGAAGGGTCCTGGTCAAAAACCACTTCAAAGGAAAACCCATGTAGTCTGAGTACATGTTAGATTGGCAACGAGACTATTTATTTTGCTGAGGGGAGTTTAGGTTAGCACACAAGGTGACATACTTTAGAAAATCTATCTAATATGGTCAATATGACTGTGTTACTTGTGTGACTCTCCCTGCCATGGGGTGCAAGAGTCATGGTGGGTGAGCAGTGGGGTTCTTTGGTTTGGAGACTTCGACAAACTCTTCATCATCCTTCTTCATTCCTGGCCACCAGAAGCATGAAGAGAGAAGAGTGGCATTGCAGGCCGAGCTATGAAAGGCACATGGAGGTGACCTGGAGGATAGCTCCATGTTTAGCCCCTCTAACAGTGGCATCTACATCCAAACACATGGGGATCATGACCCGGTGAGATGGTATGATGAAGCTGGGTGGCCACATGGCTGGCTCATGAAGGTGTGAGAGGGCTTGGTGTTCTTTTTCCCAGGTTGGTAAGAGAGGGTGAAGCCAAACCAGCCAAAAAACAAGCCCAACAAGTCTGACGAGGGTTGAGCCTCTTGGTAGTTTCTCTTAACTCTAGGTTCTTGTGATCCATCCATGCCACATGGATGTTTGGCTACCTCATGCCATTCAACATTCAAGTAAGAGTGGACTGGGGTCACAATTGAGCTGAATCCTGGGATTAAGCACCAGTTAGAATTTGTGAATCCCAGGATTTTTTTTCACCTCCTTCACAGTGCAGGGGAGGGGCCTGTCCAGAACTGCCTTGATCTTTTTGGGAGCCAATAAAAAGAAAGGGCATGGAAAGGTAGGAATAAAAGGATAACTGGGGATGTGCGAGTGGGTGGTTTCAACAGTAGTAATGACAAGGTGATTATTGAAGATAAGTAGGAGTAATCAGACGTGAAACGAATATAGTGAAATCTGAGGTTCTACATCCAAACATCTGTCAGAAGTCCATCCTCAAACAAAGAAAGTGGCTACCTTACTAGGCCACTCACCCTGTCCCATGTCCGTGTCATTTTCTCTCAGCCGGCGAACCAGCAGGAAGTTAAAAGTTCAGGCCTGGTTAAAATAAAAGTTCCCCAAAAACATCCAAAACAAAGGAAAAAACAAACACTCAACATTCCCAACATACAAGGGACACTATACCTCCCCCACTAAATTACTGGTCATCCAGACCACTTGCACCCTACTCCTGGTATTGGGCTGGCCTCACCATGAGGTTGGCCTGTGCAGATCCTCTTAGAGGAGCTGGCTCTGGACCTGAAAGGGAGCTCTCTTTTCTGGCTTCAGCTGTGCCCTGCCAGGCCAAACTCCAGCTCCCAACATCTCTTCTTCTTGTTGCTCATCCTGCACCCCTGGAGGTCCCCACTTCTGTTCCAGGGGACAGGTTCGGGTACATGGTGAAACACCACTTCTGTCTTCCCATGATTATCCTCTCCCCAGACGAACACCCTCTGGCACCTCTCCACAACTGCCTTGTCTTATCCAGGGTGAGTCTTTCACCACACTCACCAAACTCATGCAGCTAGTCCAGCAGGGTGCTCATCACTGGCTGCACTTCCACCTCTGCCACACCTCTCTGTGGGTACCGTAAAACCAACTCCTGTTGGGCCTGAACATTACCTGGCACAGAGCCTAAACAGTACTTGAGTCTGGAGTCTCGCCGCTTGACCACTTGCTACTCCCCAGGTGGCCTCCAGCTGCTGGCATACCAAGCAGGCCTGGTCCTTGGCTAGGGAGGGCAGATCTAAACACAGTCACATGATCCCCCCCTGTGCCTGGAGCACCACTCAGCAATGCCAGATGATATTAATGACTAAAATCCCATTTGTGACAGGCAGATGCCAGTCCTCTGGGAATTCCTATCCCAGTGACCATAAAGTCCAGCACCACATAGACCACATACAGGAGGGACAACCTATTCACCACCTTGAAGGTGAGCCACAGCACCCCTGCAGCACTTTGCACCTTCACTCCAAGACACATGGTACCAGCCTCCTGGCAGCCAGGACATAGAGCATGGGACTATCCCTCCCACAGTGTGAGTTTCTTTTCCAATCTTATTTCCAGACACATGCCTTGGCTGCTCGCAGTTATCTCTGTAACCTCTTTGCAACTTTTATATGTCAAGCAGTTGGGCTGACCTTGGGCACCCCACATTAAAATCCCATGACCATGCAGGTCACATCACTGCTGACGAGATGAGATCACTCATTGAATCAGCCACTGCGGAGACCATCCAGGAGGTCTATCACCAACTGGCTCTGCAAGGTGGTCATCCGCCTCCCTTGCAGGTTCCTTCCCTCACATGTTTCTGCCGCCACCTAGAACGATCCTCATGGAAATGAACAACTCCACTCCTTTCATTGATTGCTGACCACAAGTAAAGTAGTCAGCCCTCAGCTTAGCCATCCCTGTTGAGTCCCCATTCAACTTTTCCAAAGGATCTAGTATTTTCTGAGCTGTATCCCTCTGCTTAAGTGCCAAAAGCTCCAACTCCTGCTTAGACGTCCCTTCCAGAGTACTCATTATAAAATCTTCCTGTTGGACCATGGAAAGGGAAAGGGCCCAGAGATCAACCTTGACAGATCACCGCCACTCGGCAACTTCCACCTTAGTCATCCAGGCGCACCAACAAACCATGGGAACCACCCTCATGGGGGCCACAACCTTTTGTGCCATGCTCATCGCTGGGTCAAAAAGGAGGGGGATCCTGTCGGCTACACCTAATATGAGAGCCATGGCCATTAGTTATTGCTAATTACTTTTCTGTTCACCAACCCCTTCCACTAACCTTCTGGTTCTGGTTCTACCCAGACACGTTGAAGAGGAGTGAACACAGACAAATACAACATTCATAAATAGTTTATTTTAGCACAAAATATAACAATACATTACCATTTGTAATTGCTTGCGAACCCCAGGTCTTCTCCAACCCAACACACATGGAGTCACTCAGGTAAGTTCCCAAATCACAACACTTTAGCAGTTTAGCATAGGGTACAGTTCTCACTGTTGGCAAGTGAAGTTCACAGCATCCTAGATACATCAAGGCAGGTAAGTAGGGCATACATCATTCACACACTACTATAATCCACACACAGGGGGAGCGGCACAGCAGCAGGGGGTATATAGTTATCTGTTTGCAGGGAGATGATAAACCCGATGATAAACAGAAAAACAATCCTCGGCTTGGCCAAATACTGCCACCCATTGGCCCCACAGCTATGGATGCACCTGTCCCAATCATGCCACCTCAGCATGGTGGTACACTGGCGGGAGAAAGAACCACAAAGCACTGCGACCCCCACCCTAACCCCCTCTCAACTCCACCAATTCCTCTACACCCAGATGAAAAGCTGATTTCATAGTTAACATCCTGTCTTAAAAGTAACAGCAATCAAAGAGGTTACAGTATAGCAGGTTCAGCACAAATGTATTTATGTGGATACTAAAATTATCATAACACAGACTTACATGTGTACAGTGTGCAAAGTTTATATTTTGGATGTTCTTTCTCAAAAAACAATAAAAACAAACTGAAACAAATCAATATAACTGTCTACCAGAATATATGAATCAAAATGATTCTGCAACTCTAGTCCTGCAACAAGGGAGAGGATAAGTATGTATTATTTAAATAAAGACATTTGACCTTCATCAACTCCAAAGCTCTACCCACCAAAGCTAGTGACAGGCCGCTATAGTAGCAGATATGTGCCATATATGTGTCCTGAGCCAAGCTGGTCTAAAATCAAATACATGTTACATGGGGGAAAGATGCAGTCAAGCTGTAATGAAATTAAAGTGAACGCCGTTAGTAATCCTCTACCTGTTACTTGAGGTGTCATTTGGGTTTTGTGTCAGCAGCCAGGCTCCTGAAAAGCGTGGCTTAATTTCTGCTTTGTATGTTCCAGGCATTGTTCTAATGACTCAGTGTCTTTTTTAATGAAAAATACCCCCCACTCCCCACCCGCCAGCGAACAGCTCTAAGCATTATTTGCTTTGACAAGTGTGCTTGTCCCTCCTGCAGTGATGGACAGGCAACCTGTCAGATTCCCCAGTGTCTCAAATTCCTCACCTTGTCAGCACACATTACCCAAAAGGCCAAGTGGGGCTTTCACTTGCTTACTGCTTTCCACAATCTCAGTTAGGATAACTTTTTTTAAACTTCTTTTCTCTCACCTCAAGACAGACTCCTAGATTGTACTAATAGAAGTACTGCATGAATTAATGACTTGATTCAAATGTGTGCATTTTCCACCTAAATTAAAATATATTACATGAACACTGTATTGGTATTAAATTTACATACTTTTGTCACTTTTGGATGTTATCTAATTAATATATTACAGTAGTTTCACTTGTATATGAGTATACTTTTGTGATTGGGAAAGAATTTGAGGTAAATTGAACAAATGTTCAATTACTAGCAAACAAATGTGTTAATATTAAAAATATAAAAAGTAAATAACTTACAAATTATTTCAATATATCTGTGAGAACACCTAATGGGTCATATTCCTTTCAAGTCTTGTCTAGGACTTGGCTTAATCCAGCAAATAGGATGAATATAGCAAATTATATTTAAAGGTTAGAGGAAGACAATATCAATAATGAGAGATTCAAGTCATTGGGTTGCCATTTACTAATCCTAACTGTGTAACAAATGGTAGCAAGTACAGTTGATCAAACTGGCAAACAAAAATATCTCTAAAGCTGCTCAGCTATCTCCTTATGCAAAAACATCAAACCCATTGCTGCGCCATAGGATAATGTGTTTTATAACTTAGTATACATTAGTATACTTAATTATCATCAGACTACTTGCTGCCTGTTGCCACTTTGCAGCAAAAATGTTGTAGTAGATATGAAATTGAACTGTTTCCAATAATTTGTGGAAACAAATGGAGGAGAAACTAGTTGCTGCAGTCACCAAGTAGGCTAAACTCTTAGAATTCATATGACTGGAATCCAAATTATAATTAAACAGTAAAATAACTAAACCAGACAATTACTTTCAAGGTCTGAGTTGAGTCCTCAATAGCACTGTTTTATGAAATATTCTTGTCAAAATAAAACGGCCTACCAAGAAACAACTGATTCAATTGTATGTAGCAAAATGTAAAATATAACTGAAAAACACTCGTTCATTATAGAGCCAAACATCGTTCTGTAGGACCATTCAAATGAACCCTTTTTTGGTCATTTTGAGGAGTATACTTTGAAAATAGACTTCCCAGTTCATAATGTACAATTATGTAGCCATGTGATGTTCCACCCTTGGCCTTCAGAACAGGATGTATTTGTCTGGGCATACATTCAGTAAAATGTTGGCTGTGCTATGTTGGGTGTTAAATTCTGCAAATTGGATGGCTGCACAGTCTCACTGTGAAAAGTCACGTTAACTTTATCTGTGGACCCTCCATAGGGTTAAGATCCAGAGCTTGTGGAGGCCACTGAGAGGAAAAAGTCAACATCACATTCCAAGAGCCATGCAGTGATGATACATGTTTTGTAACATGGTGGAAGTTCAGTACAGATCATTCCATGGGATCCTCTTATGCCGTTTCTATCCTTCAATCACAATTCTGCCTGGACATCGTTCAATATTCTCATGATTAACTGGCTTTAGATTATTCTCTTTCCCTTTTGCTCCTGCTTTTGTATCTTGTTTTAGTTTCATTAGTTAGATTTAGCTGCAGTGTTACTTCCACTTTCAATTTAGTCGTGCCCATTTCCACCCACTAGCTAGTCTCTCCCAGTCGCAAGATACCACAAAAACAGCGAGGATAAAGCTAGTGTCTTTGAGCTGCTGATATTGTAACATCATTGGACAGCCTAATGCACTTGTAGGGAAGTGCTAACTGCCATTTCTTTCATGCCTTCCCTGGCATCTGACTTGCTGAGTGATGGGAAAGAGGAAGAGCCATCCTAATCAGCCATTGAGGGAATATCCAGTTATGAACTCTTAGACTTATGAACAATAATTGATGCTAGAAATGCTAGTTTACCTTTTTTTTTGATCACATACCAGAGTCAGATGATGTATAACTTGCTGAAATGTATATATGTATAGTGAAGGTAGGATGTGTAACTAAACAATATATTGTCAGTTATATTTCAAAATCTAAACAGAATATATATTTATCATATTTTCAAGATACTTTATCCTAAAAGAAGTACAAAGAAGAAGGTATCCAGATAGCACACCTCCGTTGAAATGACACTGATTCCACATCAGACAAAGAGGATCTTCAGTGTTGATATATCAATGTTAAATTAAGGTTTTGTTACCATCGAATGTTCAATATTGAAAATACGACCAAAAATTGTTTTTGTTTCAATGTGAATTTCACTGATAATTTCAATGATAATTTAACACTGACCATAAATCAGTGCATTTAACCATAATTCAATGCTGAATCAATAACATGGTGTCATCTCAACACAGACCCAAAGACTAGTCTATATGCTTTTTGTTCTAAGTCATATGGGCATTTGAAAGAAGAGCATGAACTAAGACAAGCAGGAAGGTCAGATTCATTACAGGTACCACAGAACTCATTGGACTGCAGGAAAAATAATAAGATTTCTGCCAGAAGTTTTGAGAATAGAGTGCTGAGAGGGGTCTCCAATCGGCGCCTGTTTCTCAGATCCATTTCAGAATGCAGCAGTGGGAGATGCACGGAGGCAATAATGGCAGTACACAGCTAGGTTTCTATTGTTTGCATGCTGATTTTCTACCACCAGCTGAGAATGAAATGTCTGCTAGTGGCCCTCTGTGATTTCCCCTATTGTGCAGAGTGATGCCATGGCTCTTAATGTGTTCACTAAGCTGGCAAGACTGTTTAGAAACTTCCCTCCACAAGAGCACAACATGGAGTCAGTTTGCCAGTGTTACACAAATTTGTGATTTTCTTTCATTGTATCAGAATGTGCTCGTTTTAAAATGTGCAGAAAACTGCATACAGTGGTGTGGCACATCTTAAATTACTGGGCTGTATTATGAGCAAGAATGATACATCGTTATCAGGGCCTGTCTCACAAAGCCGGATTCCTCAATTAGCCTGCTAACCTGAATTTTTTGTTTCACAGCGATGGACCACTTTTAACCGGGCTACATCACCAAGGCAACTAGCACTGCACATCTAACCTGCTAAGCATCTGCCCCTTTGGCCATAGTGTATTTTTTGGCTATGTTACTTTTACAGCATTTAGCAGATGCTTTTATTCCCTAACTACAGGGGACAGTCTCCCTGGAGCAACTTGGGTTAAGGGTCTTGCTCAGGAATCCAGTGGTGCTATGCTGAAGGTAGGATTCAAACCCATGACCTCTTGGTGCAGAGGTAAGTATCCTACCCTGTAAACCTCCATCACCCACAGATTTGTCTCTCCCCGTCAGGGAATCAAACCCCGGTCTCCCCACGTGACAGGCAGGGATACTTACCACTATACTAACGAGGAAGAGTATCCCCATCTCCAAAAATATTGTTTAGTTTTAGATTGTCTTACCCATTAAGATTTTTTTTTTGCACAGTGAATCCTCTGTCGACAAAATTTCACCAATCTTTACCACCCTCCCACACACACCTCCTGCCTTCATTTTAGCAGCTGCCCTTCTAAAGGTCCCGGCACATCCTTCTGGTACCTTTACCCATATAACACCCAGTGTAAATGTCCTATAAACACCAGCACACAATTGATAAGCAAGATTGTAGAGACCCTGTTTGGATACTAGAGTCAGCAGAATTTTTATTTACTTTATTTTTTCATTTACTTCAAATCTTTTAGGTTTTCAGAAATTGCATCTAATACTTAAGGTCTTTTAAAACCCTTAAAACTGTTACGCTTATTATATCCCACGGCTTAGTATTTAGTGATGATGTGGAAAGCAATTTTTCTAAGGCCTTAGGAGTAAGGACTGCATGCATCTGACTTTGAATGAGTTAACTTTTGAATAAACACAGTTCCTACTTGTCTTCTATCTCTTCTACACTGAATTCCAAAAAAAAAAAAATCTGCTACTCTGTCTTAATCATGTGTCCGATGATACATCCGGTATGCTGAATTCAAATCTAAAGGCACATTTTGTCTATCAAGTCAGGATCAAGAGCAATTGGCTCAGACTTATTCTTCTTCGGATATCCAGAAATTTTAGTCATACAGAAACAGCAGCCTGAGTGATGATCTTTCGGCACATTAAAGGCCACAGCTTTTTTTTTTAACCACTGAAGTACTGAGTGAGGCCAGAGGAAAAAACAGTACAGCCGTTATGAGGCACCCAGCTTTTGTCCTGAGCTCCAATTTTATATCTGGAACTGTACTTGTTAGAAGTCATAATTTCTTGGTCATGATCACATGGTGTGTATTTACCACATAAATGTAACAAAAAAAATTAGGATGGTGGACACAGCAGTGGGTGGCACAGTGGCGCAGGGGTTTGCGCTGTTGCCTCACAGCAAGAAGGTCCTGGGTTCGACTCCCGGGTCAGGCACAGGGTCTTTCTGTGTGGAGTTTGCATTTTCTCCCCGTGACCACATTGGTTTTCTCCCACCACCAAAAACATGTGTGAATTGGGGATAGGTCAACTGAGCATACTAAATTGCCCCTAGGTGTGAATGTGAGCGTGAATGGCTGTCTGTCTCTATATGTGGCCCTGCGACATGCTGGCGACCGTCCAGGGTGTACCCCGCCCTCGCCCATAGCAGCTGGGATAGGCTCCAGCCCCCCCTGACCCCGAGTGTGGGACAAAGGGGTAGATAATGGATGGATGAATGGATGGAGACAGCGGTACCTGTTCATGTTTTGCTTAAACATTTACCCTATATCCAAAAAACCCTATAAAATAGACAAACCTGTGATCCATCTTGTCTAAAACTGAGCTGACATCAGCTACTTGACAGGCCTAAACTCTCACAGCATTGAATTAAACTAGAAAACGGATTTCAAACAGCTGTTATTATGTTGGCATGCAACAATTCTTGAAAAAAAAACAATTTTAAACAATGTTATGCCTATAACTTAAAATCTGGATGTCCTAGGACAATTTTGATTGTGATTTGGATTCAGCACGGAATGCAGATCACATGTTTTTCTTCCAGTAGCAAAATCTTCGTTTTTCCAGTGCTATCTATGCTGCATTTTGCTGACTTTTATTGCAATATTATGACAATAGTAAAATCAGTGGTGGAGCTAGGATCCTAAGAAAGAATAATTTGCTTATATACTCACTATTATTAACATAGTTGATGACATGCCAGTCCACCCACTAGCCTGGATGCTTATATGTTCTATTAAGGATTTTAGAACATTAAATAATGAATACATCATTCTGTGGGTTGCGAAAGATAGTTGAAAAAGCCATGAATAAGATGAATACGTTTGAGATACCATTGATGAAAACGAATCGATGGGTTACATTGTCGAGAAATAGAACTTCTCTGTGAGTCATGGGTGTACAACCATGTTGTTACGGCGGATTTAGTGTCTATATGAGGACCCCCTTGCACAATGGATTCCAGTGCTATTGCTTGCCTTGCCCGCCCACTAGTTACGCCACCACTTCCTATCGTAAGTGGCATTAATGCCTGTTTGTACTGTTGGTAATGCAGATTTGAATTGGCCTAATTCAGTGTGGACATTTGCAGTGACTATGTTGGGCAGCAGAGTGACTCAATGTCTCCAGGGAAGGGCCTTCCTCTGAAACACTGACAACAACTGCATATATCTGCCTGACTGACTCACGATGACATACAGTGATGGCTGATGAATGCCTCTGCTGGATCCCAGCAGTTTGTTTTCTAACAAAACAACAGAATTGAACTCAATAAAAATAAAATAAACACATGCACTAAACCTGACAGTTAACTGGTGAGGTGAACCAGGTGTGTCTGAGCAGGGAAATCACCAACACGTGCTGGACCCCGGCCCTCCAGGACCGGAGTTCCACACCTCTGCTGTAGACAGATCAGTGGTCTATGTGGTCCAAACGGACTGGGGCTTGGGTTACTGGTGCAATTGAGCCTTGTCGGGTCTAAACCTGCCTGGACACTCAGTGACGGCCATCCCCTCTTGCTGCAAATTGTGTCTTTTTTTGCAGAGGCAGCTTGCCACATCCTCATTCCACTGTTGCATATCGTTGCTTTGAGGCAACATAGCTATTTTACCCCTTTACAAAATAAATATTCAATGAAAACATAATCAACAGAGGGAAATGAAGTTGTTTAGTTCATGGAAATCCTCAGGATAATGTCACTTTTTGGAGCTGAAAAAACATGGCCACCACGTTTGCAGGTGAGAAAAAGAGTTTGAAAAAGGGGTGGAACAAGTCATTCGATCAAATACAAGCAGATTGTTGGCTGCTTCTTCTTCCTCCAGATTAAAATGAGCATTTTTTTTGGTGTATGACTTTTTGTGCCCGTGAAACTAAGGGGAAATGGGTATGTTACCCTGAAGCAACACCATGCAATAGAGGGTTAAGTCCCAGAGTAATCATTATTATCTTTGCACAACCCTTTGGTTCTATGACGGTATTTTACTGCCAGTTCTCAAATCTATCCCACTACCTGTCCCGCTGCTCTTTTATCCACCACAAATCTGCACCTAGCCTTTTATACATCAGTTTACTTACTCAGATCTTTTCATTACAAAACTATCTGAAGCTGAAGCTAGATCCATCAGTGCCACTGCCTTCAAACTTTGAAAGACCTCAGAGTGTGTATCTTTCTTCTTTCAAATCAAACCTTAACACACAGACCTGTCCAAGGAGTGCTTACCCAAATTCTGTGTAAGTCTTCACATTTAATTTTTTTTCCTCCTACAATTTTTGATGCTCTTTTATTGTTTGCCTTCATAACTTTTGCAATTATACTGTCTGTCTTCAATTATTTTCAGTTATGTTTATAATTTTACTAATTACATAGTAAAGCATTACTAAAGTCCAACATAATTATTATTATTACTGTTTTTTGTCACAGTAGTGGTTCGTGGGCCACACTCCTTGTCACCCTGTTCGCTGCATCACTGAGCCTGGCACTTCCCTCCCTACCTCTTTTATCATTTTGTTTCTCCTGTTCACCTGATTGCCTGCACGTCTTCCCTTTCTCTCCCTATTGCCTTTTCCAGTATTTCTCTCTGTGTCCCTATTGTCTGCACCTCTGTTGTATTTTCCTCTCCTCCTAAAACCGGGCTTGTACTTGAGTCTGGCGTCTGTTCACCATCATGCTTCCGGCTTGCGTGGCGTGTTTGTACTCTTAGTCTGTCTCTGATTCCTTCTTGCAGAATTCTGAAAGCTGTACTCCAGGCAGCTCCTCTCTTGTACTGAAGACACAGCCTCTAGAACTAAGCTGCTGGCATCTCCTTGGCGTATGCTGAAAACAGCACGCTTGGCAGCTCCTATCCCCCATTGACTGGGCAGTCCCTTCACGGCTGGACCTAGTGCTCCACGGGCTTTCCCTCATTATGTGCTCTGCAAAGGCTGCTTCTATTGTTTCCCTGTTTACTGTGAAACAGGCACAGTGCTGTATCTGGTCCATCATTAACTTTCTGTTATCTAGCCACCGAGCTGCCCTAGAAGCATCACCTTTGGTGCTGCAGCCCTGGACTACTTTTGTTTGGTTCACTTATTTAGCTGAAGCTGCTTTAGTTCCTACATTGACCGCCTGAACCTGGCAATTTCCTCAGTTGTTCGTGCTGCCTTTTTACTTCGTTTTTGATAGTTTACACTTACACATTTACACTGACCTATTAGTCACTCTATTAGTTTCTTTGCATGACTTCCAGCATGGACCAAAAGGCTGGGGAGCACCTGGCCAAGACTCAACATTTTTTGTATGTATACTGTATGAATATATTCTTGAAATTCATTTCTTTTACCACGCATTCTGTTGCATGACAATAGCGATGTTGTTCATTGGGTGCTTTGGGTATTTATAAGCAAAGTAAAGTTTCTTGGAACAAGAAAGCATGAAGAACCTTTTCACAACTGTAAATAGCCTCCTTATGTACAAATTATATACACTCTCAAAAATACTCACTCTTAAATGATATGTGACTTGAATGTATGCTTCTAGGTAAAACATTTATTTGGAAGAAAATCATTTCGTTATGTGCACTTTAACTTTTTGCTGGGTTCTTGTTGAGTTTGGTGAAGATAAGTACATTTTTATGTCAATAAATGGCTCATTTTCTGAGTGAATCCATATTGCGAAGACCATGCTGTAAAATGTAATAAAACCACTGTGTCAACATACAGTCAGATACCAAGTTCTGTGTGGATCCAACCATTATACACTCAACAAAAATATAAACGCAACACTTTTGTTTCTGCTCCGATTTTTCATGAGATGGACTTAAAGATCTAAAATTCATTCCAGATACACAATATTACCATTTC
>JBBPCY010043103.1:0-13417 GCA_037974405.1 Brachyalestes nurse
AGAGAGAGAGAGAGAGAGAGAGAGAGAGAGGGGGAGAGAGAGAGAGAGAGAGAGAGAGAGAGAGAGAGAGAGAGAGAAAGAAAGAGAGGAAAGTGTCATTAGTGTTGGTGATAACAAATAGGCCTCATTTTCCTTTAGGAATTAACTTTAAATAAATGTTTTGAGTGGATTTTGTGCAGAGACTTTCAGTGCAGCTCTGCAGGCATTGCCCACAAAGACATGTACAAGTCTGCTTTTATCCAATAGTCTTATAAGAGGAAACTCATGAGGAAACTGAGCTGGGACTGGGCAAAACATTCTCCATTGTATGAGACTGAGGCAATGACATAATCGAAACAGACATAATATGCAACAAGTTTGCAATTAAAGTCAATCTGTAATGAAAAAGGACCACGAAGCTGTTAATGTCCCCACATCACTACAAAATTATTGTTTTCTCATAATTCCTGTTTGAAGTGCAGTGACTTTCTCCAGTCTTAAAAATGTCTCATCTGTGGTTGAAAATCCAAGACAGCATGACTGGCCTCGTTCTCTCTTGTTGGGCAGGATGGTCCTCCCGCTCCTTTCATCACTTGGCAGAATGCTAGCCAGAGCAGGAGGCTGTTTGCTGATGTAACAGAAATGCTAATTATTGTCCTCCTCCAAGCATGTTAAGCTGTCCAGTGCTTTAGAAGTAGTTGAAAAGATGCCTTGGACAGCTTCACATGACACAGAAGAAGCAAGTTCTAACCTTCACTCTCTCTGTGATGTGGTATCGTTTGATTGTGGGTGGAACTAAATAGTTGGACACAACTAAAAACCAGGGAGAAAGCTGGGAGAAAAAAAAAACAACAAAAAACTGTTGTCTCAGTTTCGATCACCATGTACCAGCAGACAGAGAAAACAAATAATATCATGTTTCATAATCCCAATCTCACCTACCCCACTTTTCAGTGAATAAGAAAGCGCAGCGACCTCAGAAACCCTGACTTTAAAAACGCAAGTGAGCCAAGAGTCATTCACAAACATACAATTTCTGAACATTACTAGGCGCCTGAAACTCCTCGTCAGCTGTGGTGCTGAGTAAATCCTTGACTGAGCCCTTAATAAGCCACATGGTAACTTTGAAAGGAAGGAGAGAAATTATCTTTAAAATTGAGAGGGCAAATTCTTGTGTTACATTGTTTTCATAGTAGTTTTCATTACCATATGACCTCAGTCAAGGTGGGAAAATGACTTCATATTAAAACTGAAAGGGGGGTGTCTCTCTTTCTCTCCTTGGCACATACACACCACACACTCCCCCCCACCTGTAAAAAGGAGAAGTTGCGACTGTAATCCATGTGAGTGATCTCGAGGTTGCCCATGACGATCTGACAGCCTGTGTACATCTCCTTCATCCGCTGATACTGCACCTCTGAACTGCCCGTCACACTCAGCATGTTATGAGTGCCTAAACACATTGCTGCAGAGAGACAGGGAGAGAGAGAGGGGGGGGAGAGAGAGAGAGAGAGAGAGAGAGAGCAAGAGAGAGAGAAAATGAGAAAATTACAAGCATTGAACTTTACTATCCATTGTCCAGAGAGTGTGGGTAGGGTGCGGGGAGGAGTTAAGCTGAACTTTACCGTCTAGAGAGAGCGAGGGGGGAAGATAAGAGAGGGGGATAAGACAGACATAAACAGAGAGCAGAGAGACAGTGAGGGAGAGAACATTATATCCATCAGAATGGCCACTGAACATTAGCATACAATGAATGAGAGAGAGAGAGATAGAGAGGGAAGACTATAAATATGAGCACATCCACTGAAAATTAGCATACAATAAGAAAGCGAGTGTGTGTGTGTGTTTGTGTGTGTGAGTGAGAGAGAGAGAGAGAGAGAGAGAGAGAGAGAGAGAGAGAAAAAGAGAGGGCAGGAGGCTACTCCACTTTGTTATTCAAATTTGCATTTTCATAGGGATTCACAGGAGATCAAAACAAGCCTCAGGCAGAAGCTCCTCGGGATAGGAAAAAAACATATTACTGCTTATGCAACATTTTTCAAAACCTGCTTTGGAGCTTCTGTATTTTTTTTAGTGCTGCTGCCTTCAAACTGCATACAAACAGCAGACTTCCAAGAACAAACCGCATTCATGGTCATGTTATTTAAACCCCTGGTTAAACGGTAGAGCGCACAGAACTTAGTCAAACTCTAACCTTGGCTGAATGTCAAGTCAGAGCATCTCACACACTCGGCACACACACACACAGTGAATAAAATAAATAAAATATATCAACAATTTTATTTCCTAAAGTAAACAGCAATTTGTAATTTACTTTATATACGTGGAAATGGCATCCACATTTTAATAAAGTAAATTCAATACATTATTATAAAATAACTGCCCCATTATCAGCGGCACCTTTCATCTTAAATAAACCACCTTTACACCTTTACACTTCTGCCACATCATAACATTGAAATAAGAACAAAAGAGGGGAAGTTAATGTAATGGTTATGAATAACAATGAAGCTACTTGTGTAAAAGAGTTTAAACGCTATGGTAAAAGCACATGAATTAAACCTCATTTATTTAATGGGTTTGTAGACAAGTAGAGTTTGTCATTCTTCTATTAAATGCTAATTGTAACATTAGGCAATAATACATGTATGTACATTTATGAACTTTATGAATGTTGTGTACATTCTTGGTGTGTGTTCAGGAGACAGACACAGTCATACCTGTCTTGTGTGAATGAGGGGCTGAACAAAGTGACCAGAATAAACACAGTCTTATCTCTCTGAGACCTGCTAATAGGGTGATAGATGGCTGTGTGTGTGTGTGTGTATGTGTGTGTGTGTGTTTGTGGAAGCAAACCAATAGAAAAGTGTCTGTGGGTGTGTGTGCTAAAGGGAAAAACACTCACACAATGCTTCCATTCTGTGAGAGCGCGAAAACAAGAGTAAAGCCCGCCTAACCAGCCTCCACATCTCTCTCTCTCTCTCTCTCTCTCTCGCTCTCTCTCTCTCTCGCTCTCTCTCTCTCTCGTTTTCTTTCTCACTCTCTCTCACACTCTGTCTCTGCCTCTCTCTTTCTTTACTTCTCTCTCTCTCATTCTATCTCTCTATCTTTCCTTCTCTCTCTCTCTCTCCCTCTTTCCTTCTCTCTCTCTCCCTCACAGATGTCAGAACCCAGCAAATACAAACAGCAAAAAATTGAATTTAAAGAAAATTTTCATTTCAGCCCTTTTTTGATCTATTTTGTCTACTCACAGAGAGAAAAGAGAAACAGAAGGGAAGAAGAAAACAAAAAAGAAAACAATAGTGGTGACAAACAAGTTTTAATAAAATGGGAATGGTGGTAAACAGAAACTTGGCTTCAGTTACTAAAAGATTAGTACATACCTGAGACGTGCGTACGCACGCACACACACACACACACACACACACACACACACACAAAGACAGAAGAGAAAATACCAAAGAAGTGTGCACACACATGAAAACACACAAACACACACACCTAATAAATCTAAAGTTATTTGACCACACCTGTTCTTGCCTCAGGAACTGATTGACCCGTGAACTTTAGAGCAAAACAATGTCATCAAGTCAAGTGTGTGCGTGACCCGCAGACCTGTATTTTCACCTCACTGATCTGTACAATAAAATAACATCTGAAATAATGCACTAGATTGTTTGCATTTGATTTCATTTCAAAATACATGTTAATTAAAATAAATAATACATGCATACATACATACATACAATTAGAGTACAATAAATTCGAATAAATTCAGTTATGTGGTCTCCCGAACCCTCACTGCATTCAAATGCACTCTGAGAAACTAGACTACCCCAGTCCACACAGATCATCTCCAGATGCATCCTTAATCCTTATAAACCCACAAATTAAGGACACTTTTGGCTATTTAATTTGTACTTGTAGATGGGAACTTTGAACTGGAATCGTACCTGGGCCATGACGTTTCACACATCCAACAAATACTGAGAACAACACACATTATCAAAATAACCTAATGATAACAAAATGATCTTACAGTATTAGAGTAGCCTTACAGTATGTGAAATCTTATCGTTTACACATCTTTTATAGTATAAGTGTAATCTTAAACATGACAGTAATGTTATAATGTAGGAGTAGTTTTGCAGTTTAAGAGTAATCTTGTAGTATAAGAGCAATCTTATATTTCACATTTACAGTAAAAGGTAATCATAGTATAAGAGTAACTTTGTCAGAACAACCATGAAATATCAGAACGATGAAAGTATAAGAGTATAAGAGTGACCTTACAGTGTGAGTTATTTTACAGTATACAGTCATCTTATAAAAGTAATATTAAAATATAAGATTCTTCAAAAAGAGAATTACAGCCAAAAATCTGAAATCCACGCTTTTTGAAATAATGTCAGCTGATTAATTCAGCTCAGTAGAGCTCAACTTGTTTACGCACAACTTGTTCTTCTGTGAAGGTGGCTGAGACGCACTGTAAATGTTCCGAGACCTGTTTCCCTCTGCATGTCTGGGTCAGCTATTATAATGCTATAATTCAAATCTTATCTGGATAAACAACATCATAAAGACTCATGAACTTGTTCACTTTCACACACCTGTTCTCTCTCCCTCCCTCTCTCTCTATTTCTCTATCACACACAGTCCCTATTCTCTGTACCAGCTTATTTCAAATGTTCAGTGGTACAATGTGTAAATGCACATTGAAACGACAAGATGATGTAATCTGAACAGAGAGAACAATTCACAGCTAATTTGGGCAAGTGAGCAACAACAACAAAAAGAGAACTTTTGAATAGGCAGTAAACGAAAAGTGCTGATGTGCGTTTTTTAACTGAATGTCTTGTTTGGAAGTGAATGCATGGTGAGGTCTACGTCCTAAACTTGCCTAGTTTAGCCAGGCCAGATTCATCTCTAAACTAACAATCCTGAACTTTGGCCAAGTCTGTACTGCAGCACTAGATATCATTAGACAGAATGTGCTGCAAACAATTCACTGTGTACTGGAGTGGCATCCACAGTGAGTGGGCACTTCTTACACACACTGTTATGAATCAAAGCCCTGTTCACCATCTGAATAAATTACTACAGCACACATGTTCCCAACTTCTGTAGCAAGTGTACAAACTCTACTTTTTTACAGCTTGCTGGGTCCTTAAAGAATAACTATTCTGTAATGAGGGAGTTTTTGTAATATAATGTGTAGTATTTGACTGACAATTCATATAAAATAACATAATTGATATAAACTTTTCCCAAATTACCACAGATTGCCTGTATTAGGATGCCATAGCCTGTGTGTACACATCAGTATTACACAAACAGAAGCCACTATTCGTTGTTTCATTAGTTTTTGTTATTATATTAGATTTAAAACATTACCAGATTTAAAACATTTTATCGAAAGCTTTAAAAGGAATCCCATTTAGATATGCAACTAAGACGCAATGTACTTAAATGCATGTCACTGCTTTAAAAAAATGTGGATGACGTTAGAAATAAAATGTTTGTTTCAATGCGAAGACACCCTCTGGAGAGAGGATTTTACAGAACAGATAAATACAATCTCATTGTTTTATTACTTAATGAAGAAAACACTGCACTACTAGGTCATTATTTAGTACAAAGTCAACAATAACTGTTGTGAGGCCTGCTTCACCCACTGAGATTTATATTTGACATTTGTGCATTTGATAGATGCTCTTATCCACCATACTAAGCAATCATGTGACAGAGGAGCGTTAGGATTCTTGCCCAAGGAATTTTATTAATTAAGTGTTGTGTGCAAGCCTATGGGCAATTCGACTGTATAGAAGATTTATGTGCATATTGACATTAGTACAAGGGGAATATGCATATTTACACATACTATGCAACCATAAAGCTTTCCAGTGATAGACATAAACAAAGCTGAGCCATCACTAAATGTTACTACATTTTGGAAAGTAGACTTGAGTGAGAGCAAACTGACTAATTATTCTGAGATAAATATATTTATATTGGGTTTTGACATTTTTGATTACAGCTTAAAAGAAGAAATGTTATACAAATGTATTAAAAATCAGAAAAATGGAATTCAATATCTTTTTCTGCCTACAGTGTCTCACCGTAAAAGTATGATAACTCCACTCATTTTTCAAAATGTTTGCATATTTGAACAGTTAAGAGTCATTCAGAATTATTTAATGTGAAATGCTCAATTCTAGCTCAATTCTAGAATTTATTTTCCACGCAGTGAACCATATGTCTGAAGAGTTGAAAGCCCACCTAATGCCTGAGAAATGGTTTGACATCCTTGTTTACATCTCAGTGACTGAATTATGCACAAGCTTTGTAAAAATGGTGGAGTTCCTGTTTCAGTGCAACATGTGGGAACAGTATCGACGTGTAAAACAGATTCTCCTCACATACTGAAGTCTGATTTTGAATCGGAAGGTGAACAGCCCGGTTTACGAAATCACCACAAACTACCATCCTACCGCAATTCTAGAGTGTTCTGCTTTCATTACAAAATGTCCCACTACCGTATGCATCAGCGTGCAAATAACACAGCAAGTATTTCGTATTTTACAACCAACCTCTGTTAAAGCTGCAGTACATTAACGATATATTCTGTACATCTGAACCAACCAGATTCCACCACAGAACAAAGAATGTTATTATGTTATGAGGACTTGACATAAGGTGTCACGTTGTGAGAATATGTTGATATTTTATTCTTATTATAATAAATTAAACTTCCCTGACCTAACTATGAATATTGTCAGTACTTACACAACAACGAGCCATTGCATCTTACGTTACGTTACAAAAGGAGAGCATAGTTCATAGTTCATAGTTTCATTTAATTTAGTGTAGAACAGTGTGTGAAAACTTCAATAAAATCATCACCTGGCACTGCTGGGGCTTAGGTCAGAAAATAAAGTATTGTGATACGTGTGGCATATTGTGAAAATGTCACATTTTCAGCCATATTACCCGCTGTTAATATCTAACTGACTATTTTCTATTTATGTTTCTATTTATTTATTTATCTGGCAGGGACAATACAGATGATGACTGTTGGCAAAAGTAATGTTCTAGCTGAAGCTAATTTGCAACTAGCTAAAAAAATCATTTTATCATTGATTTCAGTTTGGGGCTACACTTTTCAGGTTGCATGCTTAAAATGCTATATAGGTAAGTTAACAGATTGCATGACTGACATTGCTAAATGATCCATTTCATGTTTCTCCAGCTTAGACCAGAACCAATTAAGCCAGACTGGTCCTTAAACAAAGAACTCTGAACTTTGACTGAGCTTTGATAGAGACACAGATATCGATACAGGCCTACAAGATGATCTACTTCTCAATATTTTGCAGCTGTGAACCAGATGACTAGCTGGGAGTGTTTTGGGAATTCTGCCTTGTACCAGCGGTGCCACCTGTGGTCAGTGACATCACCTGGCCCGCACACCTGTTGTTGTTGTACCTGAGGTGCTCCACCTTGCTTAGTCAACACTATCACACAGGTCCAAAGATCATCCAGCACTTCCAGCACTACTGTAGTCTCAAATCTCAACACTTCTCTCTTATCACTCAGTTGCTGACTTTTCCTCCTCCTTTTCTCTCTCTCTCTCTCTCTCTCTCAGTCCGTCTCTCTCTAAATAACTCACTTCGGGAGTGTCACCATTAACAACATGAATTCTATTCCATCTTGCACCTTGCACATCTTGCACATTTCACTTTACACACACATACATACACATGCACACACACACACACACACACACACACACACACACACACACACACACACACACTTGACTGAATATCAGTACTAGAAGAGTTCAAACAGTCAGAAAACAGGTTTAACACATTCAACTGGTTCAGGCAGTTAGCGAAGAGGGCGAGCACTGATTTTGTCACACAGCTACATCGTAACTGTGCCTACATTCAAGCAAAACACACGTACACACACAGACACAGACACACACAATAAGGTTTGAATAAGGTTAAAAACGTGTGTGTTTGTGCTTGCTTTGCCAACCTACCTGGTTTACCTTCCCGAGTCTGGGTTTTTGAGTTGAAAAGTGGTGGTGTGGAAAAGATCAGTAACTTCAGACACACTAACAAATTAATTAGTGTTTTTTTTTAAACATTTCTCCATGCACAGACATATGGACTCACACACACACACACACACACAGTAATATTACTTTGCTACACCTACCTGGTTTGCCATCCTGAGTCTGAGAAGAGCAGCTCTGGAGCGCGAGACACAGCACGAGCACCTGCAGTCCTGAAGCTCCCATCCTCAACTCAGCTCAGTTCACCATCACACAGCCCCTGACAGACCTCCAGACACTCTCAGCATATTACACCGTCCTGAAGGTTTCTGTTTGAGTTCAGTCCTGCTTTCTCAGCACGCTCTGTTCGTCGGTACTGTGAGTCACTGCATCTGAGGCGTGCGGTGATTTGCCGGCCGCTTCCTTCTCGATATTCAGTTCTAAATAAATTTAACCATGCCTTTGAAACTCAGAAAATCTAAAGAAATGGGAAGCGGGAACGGACAGAAAGACTGATGGCAGTTGTTCGCTGAGGTTTAGGTCTTTAATTTTACCGACCTGTTTACCACGCAGCTGCGCCGTCTCTGATTGGCCCGAGCTCCGACCCGCACACCAATCAAATGCAGCAGCGTCTGAATGTCTTTACACCTAATATGTCCTATCAATTAAGTGAGAATAAAAACCCGGGCAGAACAGGTGTAGTTCTAGATCGGTTGGTTTTATCTCTCTTTCTGTCTCTCGCTCTTTCTTTTTCCTCTTTCTGTCTCTCTCTGTCTCTCTCTCTTTCCCCTAATCTCATTCTTTTTGCTCTCTCTTTCTGTCTCCGTCTGTCTCTCTGTCTGTCTGTCTCTCTCTCTCTCTCTACAGAGAGGGGAAAGGCTTCTGAGTGTAAGTGAAGGACGTCATTGTGTCCAGTCTGGTTAATCACTGTTTCTCTGATGGATCTGACAAAGCTCACATTGTCCGGCAGGTCAAATATCTTCTGAGCATAGTGCTTCTTACTTTTCTTTTTTTTGGTCAGTGTCAAATTATCACAAATTGTGGCTGAGTGAATGAATTTATAGGCAGAATGTTCACTCATTCAGCTCTAGGTTGAAAAATTGGTATTGTGGAAAAGTTCAGTAACTTCATACACACACAAATTATTTTTTATCCTTTTACATGCACAGACAAAGACACAGACACACACACACACACACACACACACACACCCTCACACAGTAAGATTATTTTGCACAGCTGAGACATTTGGCAAATAACGTCACAATTCATGCAGCTGACGTGCTCTGAATATTTAATACTGCAGTGAATAAGTCTTTCTGTGAGAAGTAGAATTTTTCCCCATATATGAATGCGATTCAATTGACAACTTTCTAAAAAAAAAGGAAAGACTAATAATTTCAAAAACTGTTAGTAATCAAGTAATCAGGTATATAATTCATTGTTATTGCACCTTTATTTTTTTTTATCCAAAGTGACTAAATTCTTTATAGTTTGTATAATATTTGGATTGGTGAGGTGGAACAATGATGCCACGGCAAATTCAGAATGAGAAAGTTTATCGAACTGCCTATGCTGTAGTCAAAACAGTTTTAGTTTCAATATGCATATTAATCTACTAGATGAAATTAATGTAACCATAAAGCACAACATTCAATGGTTTATTACTGCAAGCAATCAGAATCAGAAAACAGAAAACGGCTTATTTTATGACTGCACAGTCAAGCAGAGACACAAAGACAAGAACAAATGTAATGTCCAAAATAAAAGTCAAATAAAACTTTTGATCAAATGAATATTTTGAAAAATATTCTGTAAAAGAAAAAACAATATGCCATATATACAAAACGCTGGGGTATGAATAACTGCTGATAAATATCTTACTGCCAAGACAAACAGACAAAAGCAAAACCAAAAGTATGTCTTCTGTCTGTGAGGAGAATAAAGACAACATGAACATTAAATGCTGTGAACAGCAACAGATATTATTGTAAACAGAGATGTGATCATATGAATAACTACACCTGCTCTAAAAATGTATCTGATGCACCGCGGTGTTTTGTAACCCACATGTTTGTGGCACCACTGCTGTACTCAGTAGTTGTTGTGTTTCAAGTATTTCTGCTCTGAGAACAGTGCAGGTGCTGAGCAGATATTTTTGCAAGTATATGAACATAAAAAGGCAGACATAAAAAGTCTGTAAGTGTGTTTATGCCGTTCACTCATTTCTGGAGTTGATCCTGTAGCTTAAAATAAATGCAGTAAAGCTACAGCCAAGAAAAATAATGTCAGCCTACATGAAACACAAATCTGTTCTTGTACACTGCAGGAATTTACTAACCCGACTGCTGTGGACACTGAGTGAACACTTTGTTACTGGGCAGTCAAGGGTGTTTTTACAGTTGTCATTTTTTTAAAAATGAAGTACAAATATCTGGATATTTCAATGTTGCTTTTCATAAAATGCATATTTACTCATTTGTTTACTCACTATCAGTGCTCATGGTTATTATGTACAGAAGTTGCTCTAGAGCTGTTCTGAGATCAGTTTCATTGTTTTTCTGGTTAATAATTAAGGATTTTGGAGCAGGTGGCTCTTCATCAGAGTATAAGAGAACAAAAGAAAACCAAAAAACAATGGTTTACATTCATTTACATTTAGCTCATTAAGATGCAAAACAAAGAAACAAAGTATTACAAAAATATGTAAAAGAAAACAAAGAAAGTTGAACAAAAGCTCAGAAAAAAACATTCATTTCATGAGTTCTGGAAACACCGTTTCCCACAGATGAATAAGAAAAATGTGTAAACAAATGTGTTTGTTTGTTTGTTTGTTAAATGTTCGTATTTATTTGGTTCTCAAAAATAGGGGACACAGGACAGGAGCTGCTCTAGTGTTGTTGTTGTTGTTGATGTCATGTCTTCGCTCGGGTAACAGCGGACACGCAGTGCTGTGATTGGCCTTTGTTCTTGGGCTCCATTCAAATGGGAGCTGAGAGTGAGCCTGCAGGAGAGTGGAGGAACAGGTTCAAAAAGACTGGCACTTCCTGCATCACCGGTTTGAGTGGAGTTGTGATTGAAAAACACACACACTTCCTACTGAGTTTCTAGATGACTCGCTTCCTTATCAAAAGTCACAAACAACAGCGCCAGGTCATCTCGTGCATGTTGTTGAAAAAAAATTTAAAGGAAAAAGCCCCAGATATTTGTTACATGATATTTACACAACCTAGAACCTTTCTTCTGCAGCAAAAAAAAAAAACCTGTACAAATGGGGGGGAAATCAATAACGCTATATTCTGCAAGCTGAGTATAATTCCTACATGCTATTCTAGTTTTCTTTTGCAATTGTTAAACTACACTTCCCAAAACTGGACATTTTCAAAACTCTTTATAGGATTAACAGAACAGTGCTCCATGTGTGTTTTTCATTGTCTTTACACAAAAAGTGTCTACATGCTCCAAAATTCATGGATACTGTTCTCACTCGAACTCCCCCAGCACCAAAACTATATGTATATGTAACATTTATATATATAAGCAGCTTCACTCCTGATTCAGTCTCTGATGGGATGAAAAAGAGCTCATGCATGCACACATTATACACTTAACACTTAATCTGAATAGTTGCAATTGTATAATAATTTAAGAGTGTTGTGTAGTTTACCATTTCCAAGGAATGATAAATTATTTATATGTATTATTTTATATTTTTCAGAATTTTGAATCAAGTGTGGTCAATAGTGTATAAAACAATAGTGACATGCACATTACACACAGACACACTCCCACAAATTGCAAAAACAATAAACAGGAAAAAAAGAAAGAAAAAAAATATATATATAATTTCTGATAAAAAAAAAACGCCAGAGAGGGGCAAATATCACAGTGTGTGGTGACATCCAGTGATGGTGTTCTGCTAAATAAATCTAATCTTTTTCCTTGATACTGGTATCAGAAAGTGACAGAGAGCGATGGAGCACAAATACTTTAGTATGTGTTGTGGTGAGGGATAGTGTGGCCTCACCACCTCACTGCAGTCACAGAGTGGTCGGCACCACCAGGATGTCTTCATTGTTTCTGCCACCATCTCCTCCTTCCTAAACCCTGCAGAGGATTTCTTCTCTGCATGGAGATGGAAGGTTTCTAATCATCATCCACTTCACCAATGTCCTTGCTTGATGAACTGCTGAGGTTGGTTAACTTCTAGAAGATACTTCCTCATATGCATCGAGAGAAGATTAGATACAAGATCATTTTCCATTTTTGTTTTTGTGCCTTCATGGCTAAAATATGTAAATTATATTTGTTCTAGCTAGCTGCATTGTATAGTTCCTCATTCTAAAAGCTCTCTGGGCAGAAAAACTCATTACAAAATCAGTGTAAGTGGACTTGGGTTGATTTGCTGCAGGCTTCATAGGTCTAGAACCTATTCCATTGCTTAAAGGGTAAAAAACACCCTGGACAGGTCATAGGTGGACATTTGTGAATTTATTGGATTTTGAATTTAAACTGGGCTGATTTTACATTTTAGTTTCATATATTGTCCTTGTCAGGACAAAACTTCATATCTGTTTTTACTTTTTGACATAAAAATAAAAAGACTCTTTACATTGCGTTCAAATTTCACAATGAATGGATTACCAGTATCTAACATTTTTAAAGTTACCATTCTTAATATTCAAGGTTTTGTGCCGACAGGGACAATATGAACCTTATGAACCTTATGAACTCAGAACTTCATGAACTTCATGTTTTTAAACTTTTTTCAGGGAAGAAAATGTAGTTTTACATGATATTTACCCTCCACTGCTCTTTATTTATCTGCAGGTTCTGACTTTACCTTTACGTGTCCTCAGGTAAGTTAGTCCTCCACCAGACTCTGAGAACTCTTTTCACCTCAGAGTCCTCTGGGCACTACAGCACATTCCCAATAAGTTAATGTCTGACTAGGAACCAGCGCAAAGCTCTGCATATCTCTGTCTCTTTTTCTCTCTCACTATCTCTCAAATTTATCAAAAGTCTGAAGATAAATGGGGTCACAAGTTCACCCAAACAATAATCTTAAATCATTTAACACAGCAAATATTAGAAAAAGAGAGAGCTACAGGATCACAGAATGGACGTGTGATAAGGGTACTGTGTGTGTTTGGTAAAACTGGCAAATTCAGAAGCGCCTGCAAATGCAGTTTTGTGTGACTGCTCAAAGGAGGAGTTGTATTTTTCAAATCTGTCACTGACCCTGTGGTACAAATAGTGGCTCCACCCTCAGGCCGAAAAGAAAAAAATGCTCTTTATTCAGACTAAAGAGTATCTGATGCAGCCATTGCAGCAGGAAATATGTGTATATATGCAATGTAATTGAAACTACATTGT
>JBBPCY010043122.1:0-13415 GCA_037974405.1 Brachyalestes nurse
CCCCCCATCTGTGTGAGCGCCCCCCTCTCAGCTGTCTCATTCTCAACGCCCCCCCGATGGTTTTCAAACGCCCCCGGGGGGGGGCGGTACATTTTGTCTTGGAGAGATGGACGTCTCAGGACTGGTTTGGGTGATCTGATTTATGCACTTAGGGTGCATTCACACCTGCACTGGGTCTTATCCTGATATAATCCTGATACTCAAGATGCTGGAAGTGACCAGGTGTGTATGATCAAAAATCAAACTATAATCTCTAAACTAGAAGTATAATGTACAATTTAGTTGGAAGAATATGCAGTATATTACAGTTCATCTAAAAATTTGTCTCATTAGTCAAGTATAAAGTACATTTTATATAAGCACATAAACAGCATCAGTTAAATATAAATATACTGTCCGTCGAAGAAAAACACAGTTGAATGTAACATTGATGTTGCTGTACCACTTCAAATTGGATACTGACCTTTTCACATTGGACTGAGCAGAGCTGTTTAACCCACAATCTGAAACTATGTAGACATTAATACATTACTTACGCTGTCCTATAGTAACTAGTTTACACTTAATGTTCTTTGATGTTGCTCTTAAAAAAACTGTTCTAACTCTGTTATCATTGATCCATTCTGGTCTACGCATTTCAGTATAAGAAACAGGTGTGCAGCCCTAAAGCAGAATATATCAGGGAAAATTGCCAGGCCATCTTTTCCACCAATTGTTCCCCAGAATGCGTGTTCTGGGAGAGTTAGCACTGCATGTTTGCTGAGTAGCCTGTTTAATATCTCTTTACTATCATGCAAACTCAAAGTACACTCAGGTCAGCATAATAAAGACAACGAACAGGCCTTTATATTGAATTTATATGGGCTTGTTTATCAGTACAATGAGCAATGAAGAGATTGCCATGATGTCATTTGCATAATGCTAACTGGTCGGGATTCAGTCAACTCCAATGTTTCTATAACTGTTCAAATCACAATTGTCTTCTCAATTGGCTTTTCTATCCATTATTGATAGAATTTCCTTTTAGTTACCTCTGGAAATATTTAAAGATGTGTTTCAATAGGAACATCATGGTGTGGGGCTGTTTTTCAGCATAGAGCACTGGCATGCTTCATATAATTGAGGGAAAAATAAATGGAAAAATGTACAGAGACAGTCTTGATAAAAATCTGCTGCCATCTACCAGGATGATGAAGATTAAACAAGTGTGGATGTTTCAGCAAGACAATGATCCCAAACGAGCCAATGAAACTCTCAGCTGGTTTCAGAGAAAGAAAATAAAGCTGAAGAATGGCTCAGCCCATCACCTGTCCTCAATCTTGTAGAAAATGTATGGAAAGAACTAAAGCTCTGACTTTGTAGAAGGTGGCCATAAAGCCTTTACGAATTGAAGACTGTTTTTGTGGAAGAATGAGCTAAAATCACACCTGTGCAATATATGCGACTTAATTTCTCCATACAGGACACGTCTTGAAGCTGTCATCACCAACAAAGGCTTTTGTACGAAGTATTAAATACATTTCAGTAAGCGTGTTCTATACTTTCCCCCGTTATATTCCATTTTAATACACATAATTCATGGACATATATGGTTTGATTTCTTTCCATGTGTGGATTGGATGGGTTGTTACCAACACCTGGTGAGAGTTTCATGTTTCATGTTTACTTAGAAAATTAGTGATGTCTTCAATACTTATTTTACCTGCTGTATACACACACATATATTACCTTTTGCCTGCATGCTGCAGTATTTCAGGCAAAAGGAGCCCCAACTAAGTATTGAGTGCTGTACATGCTCATACTTTTCAGTTGGCCAAGATTTCTAAAAATCTTTTCTTTGTATTTGTCTTAAGTAATATTCTAATTTTCTGAGATACTGAATTGGGGTTTTCATTAGTTGTCAGTTATAATCATCAAAATTAAAAGAAATAAACACTTGAAATATATCAGTCTGTGTGGAATGAATGTACACATTATACAAGTTTCACTTCTTGAATGGAATTAGTGGAATAAATTAACTTTTTGATCATTTTTTATTGGACCCGGCGTGTCAGTTGTAGAAGACAGTGGGCCTCCAGAACCAGGGCTAGATAAAGAAAGTCTCAAAGGATAAAGAGGGCTTTAAAACATGGTCATGTAAAAATGTATTATATTTTTGATATATCATTAGTAAAAATCTGGTGGCCTGGTCTGATGAATCATATTTACCTGTGGATGGCCACTTGCATTAGTGTTGCTTTTTTGTGGAGAAGATGGCACAAGGATGCACTACGAGAAAAACGTGGAAAAAGGCGATTGTGCCTTTGATTAATGAGGCTATGGGTCTAGTGGGTAGGATACTTGCCTCAGGACCAAGAGGTCATAGGTTCAAATCCTACCTTCAGAATACGGCCACTGGGTCCCTGAGAAAAACCTTTAACCCGAATAAAAGCGTCTGCTTAATGCCGTAAATGTAAATGATATTCATTAATGGCAGCAGCCTTGTTCAGTAGGATCATGTTCCCTGCCATGTTGCAAGAATAGTTCAGGAATGGCTAAAGGAACATGACAAAGATATCAAGGTTTTGACTTGGTGCCAGACTTTCTGAAGTCTTGTGAAGTGCATACCTTGATGATTCAGAGCTGTGTTGGTAGCGCAAGGCAAGTGGTTTTAATGTTATGCCTTTTTTCTAGAACTGTATGTCCAGGCCAAGAACCATGAATTGTCTTGTTTTGATAGCTGGTGTGGTAAGTGTTTCAAAGCAGTAGTTGAATAACCTTATCAGGAAAGCCCAGCTCCAGAGCCGTGAGCTCCCTGGGGACATAAGCAGGTCACTGAGGAGCTGAGAAAACACAGAAATATACAACACAGTGAGAATTCTGGGGAACTGATATACTCAGAACAAAAAACATGTCTGTCTGAGGGTTCTGATAACCTCTAGAGTCATTTAAACACCAGATCATTCAGGAAGAACATCCATGCCGTTCTTTGTGTGCTTTTATGTGTGTCTGCTATTGTGTTGCTGCTATTGTGCGCACTTTTATAGACGAGAAGGATGCTATCTGCTCAGGCTGACTAATTAGAACATGTTCACTCCCTGTCATCTCCAACCACTGAGACTTTTCCCTCATTCAGCCCCAGAAGACAGAAAGAGCAAGAACTCAGTTTAACCCTGATAGTACATCGCTCTGCTTTGTCAGGCACAGCTGAGATGTTTCAGGGAAGCTCTGTGGGGGGCAGCTTTCCCCTTAATCTCTCACTTCCCCAAGGACATCTTTCACTGATACTCTTTTAGCACACCTGCCTCAAGTCATCAGAGAGCTATAGCAAACCCTAATGAGATGAATCATCTGTTTTATATCTGTAACACATCACCAGGTTATGCTCTGCACAGCATTTGTCCTCTAACTTCTAACCTCACCTGGACTACGGTCTTTTTTACGCATGACTCCAGGGCTAAAACTACCAACAACCATGTTAAGTAATTTGTCTTGCATGTCAGGAAAATGCAGAAACATGTAATTGAAAGAAAATACTCTTCCATATTTTAGTGTTTCAATATGTTCATCTTTATTGTAGCTTCCATGTTTTACTGCAGAAATCAGCAGACACTTTTCTTCACACAAATTGCAAATTGCATTAACAAATATATTTCATAATCCCATAAAACCTTAGTGCACATCTCAAGCGTCCAGTGTTTGTGCGCTATTGCAAATGCTCTTCTTTTGCTCTGTAATGGCTCCTTGGACATTTACACTGTCTAAGTGCTGCTATTGGTATTTATGCAGCGTTAATGCATTCTAACATAGCTGGCATTTTCAAATGGTTGATGCTAGATAGAATCAGTGGCAGGGACAGAAGCGATGCTCTGCACTTCCCCAACACACTTTTGGTGACCAGTAATTGCTCCTCCCTCATTATATATACAGAACACTCCGGTAATGATTTAGCTCCTTATTTCTAAAACAAAAGTAAAAATAAAATAACTGTTGAATCGTTTCATGTGATGTTTTTATTTTAATGCACCAAATTATGGAAAGTAACATCAATCAGAGCATTGATTAGTATTGGTATCACTAAGCAGTATCAGTATCGATACTGGTATTAGCAAAGTACTGATGATACTCATCCCTACTCCCAAGTAGCACTATGCATGTCTAAGCATTGTCTATGCCACAACCGTCTATAGCTTGGAGTTCAAAGAAGCACAACTGGCCTCTCCTCACTCGCATGCATAGGATGGTTGGCTTAATTAAATAAATTACATTTAATTAAATTGACTTTTGCTTCTCTACTTTTTGTTTGAATGAGAAATGTAATCATTGCGTGTGAGCTAGCATTTGGTTTGGGAGGATCTTTAGGATTATTAATAAGTTTATATCAACCCCTCAAAAATAGTTAGTCGTTAATATCAAAGCTTATAACAAGCATTCACTTAGCATTCATGTCCCCACTCATTCATGAAATTCAGGTCCAACTCGTCTGCTTCAGGTCTGTGATTGTGCTGCATGCGAGATTTTAACACAGACGCAAGACACCAACAGGGTCTTCAGCAGAGGATATCCACACCTTTACTTTATGAGACGTCTGAAGTGATGCGTGATATTAGAACAGACATTAGCCAACTTCTCCTGCTGTGCAGTCGCGAGCACTTTAACGTTCGAGATTTAAAGCATCTGCTACAGCAACACCTTCACCAAGCTACAGCTACAGCGAACTGAGAACATAGCACAAAGGATGACAAAGGATGACAGGCTGTGAAATGGCACAGAATGAACATTTTTACAAAGCTCTTATTTAAAGTTAACCACCCCTAGACCTGTGCTGATAAACCGATTCACTGCTGAATTATTCTGAATTCTATTGTACCCTATTTTTCCTCCAACACATTTGAAATACCTATTTTAACCCAGTACCTATAAACGGCCTGTACATGGCAATTACTGAGAGATCTTATAAAGCTTCTTCTGTAGTTTTTATACCCCGACTCGCCTGGTACACATAATAGATGATAATAGATTATCAAAACAGATGATGTGTACCACCTAAAGCAAGTCGAGTCTGATATGTGGGCGCTTTCTGATTTTAAAAAGAAAGCAGTAGAAGTAGATTTAAGGAGGATTGGTTAGTTAATCAAGATACAATTGTGTCACTGTAATGCATTACTGTATAATCAAAAAAATATTGCATTGGGATGAATAGTGCATAGACTGTCGCCAGACATAACCATAAGAGAAATTTGGGAGCCAGCATGTGTGGCAGTGTGCTCCCCACAAGTCACTTCATTGTGTTAAAATTAAGAAAGAAAGAATGTAATGAGTAAATTTTCTTTCTTACTGCGCACAATAGTTTGATTAAGTTCCTCGTCTAAAAACAGGAGCTCTTTGAGACTTTCACATGAAGCATGTAAAAGACTAGTCTGTTTATAGTCCACCAGAATAGTCTTACTTCATAACACACCAAAGTGTAGAGATGCATACATTTTCCCATTTAAAAAATATTTTATACTTTTTTCTTTCCTTAAATATCCCAGGTTGTGTATTTCTGACCAAATGTTTATCAGGAGGGATGTCTCTTCTTCCCTACAAAAGTAAAAGCCCTTTTAACCCCCTTTCAAAATGGTGTACGTTGTTGATGTCGTCGTTGGTGTGGACTAGTAAGCTCAACACAAGTGTATGGCAGTGTAATGTAATAAACAAACAACAAACAAATAAATAAATAAATAAATAAATAAATAAATAAATCCCTCACACACTGGTACAAAGTGTTTACCCCCAGCTGCTGGGTAAGAGGTCCAAGCACACACACTGACTACCAGATTCAATAAACAATATTTTCACCAGAAGCATTGGCATTATTAATCAGCTGGAGGCTGGAACAGTGTTTAGACTGCCCTGCTCTCACTCATACTTTCATTCAAGGCCCAATCAAACACTTCAGAGGAACAAAGGGGCAGTGGCAGTGCCGAAGTTTTAAAACGCCAAAAAAGAGCTGTGATTGATTTCAGCAGCACACAACCGCACACAGAACTTTTTTTCCACTTGGCGGTAACATCCACTCACTGTGATCAAGATCTGGAGCATTTACACTTAAACTGAAAGCCAACTGATTAAATTTCGCAGACGATTTTCACAGACAGCCATCTGAAATACATTATTTATCGAATTCATAGAACATGACACAGTATGGAAACAATTGTGTTTATAAAACATTTTTTAAAGATGACCCACAAAAAATTATCCAACTGAACTAAGCTCTGTTTGTCCTGTAATAGTTATGGACGCTTGTTCCTTGCAGGTAGCAGAAGCCTGAGCTGTTCTTGATACTTGATCTAGTTTTAATTTGTCTAGCATAGGGTACCATATGATGAAATGGATGGTTTGGGTTCATGTCTGTCAGAATGAAAATAGCAGCTCCTTCTTTCCATAGTCATAATGGTGGGCATGTGCTTTTCCTGCCGATCATATTCAGGGCCCTGTATTACACCATGGCCACATCAGTGAGACCAGACTGACTCAATGAGATCAAAATACTGAAACTGAAATGTCCTTCACTGGCCTTCACATTTTTGCAGGTAGATATAGATGCTTAAATGCCTTCCTCATCATGGCTTGAAACGGGCCTGAGTCAGAAAGTGTGGAGTCAAGAAACCATCTCACTTGCCCCTTTCAAATGTGGCTTCTGCATCCAGAGATCATTTTCATTTTAATGAAGCTTCTCAGAGTAGAAGTGCTGATCCAGAATAAGATTCCTCTCTTAATTACGGTAACTTTACTGACTGGAACAGATCCTAGATCAGCACTCCTACACTGGTAGACTACACTGAAACTTGGTGAATACCAAACCAGGATCACTCAGTTAAGCCAGATCATTTGAGCCCAGAGTCAAACCTGTCAAATAGGAAAAGAGCTGAGACTTTCCTACTGGACAATCATCAAATTTCCCGGCTTTGTGTAATAACCCCAGATCTCATTTCTCTTTAATCCTTCAAAAGTCAGTGTGAATGGGACATTTTAATGCTTTCTTCTCCCATACTGTGATGTACAAAGGGGTTTCTGAGCTAGTTGAGTGTTTTCTCTTAATTGAAGGTAGGGTAGAGGGAATACGAAGAACGGATGAAACATGATATTACTGGTTGATATTATTTTCCCGTCAAATGGTTTGTGGATATTTTGATGTAATCTTAGATTCCGAAGGAATTTTGGAAGTGTGCAACGATTCATTATGTGTTGGGAGAATATTACAGTAAAGAAATGATATGTTATGATGAATTGTGCTTCATATGACCAGGAACTTACAAAGTCAGCTACAATTTTAGGTTGTCTTCAGATCGGTCTGGAATGGCTGCTATAGAGTGGGCTTGGCCAAGATGGGCTATGCTGGCTTTACTTTATACAGAACTGTTCACTCAGAGATCAGAGTATTAAAGCCATCTGTTACAGAGGAGGAGCAATGTACAGAATGTACACTGTGCACTTGCCTGTAAGTCATAGACAATATTTATAGTAAATATCATGTTTTTTTTATGTCAGGTGTTTAGAGACTACAAGTGCCCCTGCATCCATGCTGATTATATGCAACAAAAACCCTGAACTCCTGAAACAAAGACATAAGAGCAGACACAAGCCCCTGAAAGTGTGTGCTGTGTCGTGACTGTGAGTGCAGACGGCCTGAACATGTTTGAACACGACAAACAGACACTCCGAATTACCTTCTGATGTTCAATTTATGGCACGACATGAGCCAGCTCTGTATTAACTGTGCAGCTGGGCATTTTGGCTTGATCTGTAGGCGGCCATGCTCACAAATCCCTTCAAGCAAAATCAGTCTGCCGCTACAGGAAAGCCACAGATCAACAAGGGGCAGCACTGACATGTCTATCCTTCATCTTTAAAGTGTCTTCCCCAAAACAGAGGAAGCTTAAGGTATGGTGTAAGGTATGGTGTTAGTGTAAGTGGCTAAGATTGTTTTCTTTCTTAGTACCCATATGATTTTCGATCATGTTTGTCTCTATACGAGATATTAATATTTTAGCTAGAGTGTGGATTTTGAACAGCACCAGTCTTGTTTAGTCTCTCGACAGCAGTAAGCCCAGATAGCTTATAAGGCAGTGCTGAGTTCATACCTTGGACACTGACCCAAGGTCACATCTGGAAACATTGTGTGTAGATGGGTGGAGCAGTAAATTAGTGGGCTAAATTAAGGTTCAAAGGCTTCTTGACATATTAAGAGATAATCATCTACATGTATGCAGTCGAAAGAGTTCAGTTTTCTTTCATTGGTCTTTTAAGGGATTTAACATTCTGACTCTGTACCTTTTACCTTTATCACTTTACCCAAGCTTATAAAATCTGTGAGAGGCCAGAGGTATTTGGTAATCACAAATAAAACATGAATGTTGCCTTAGCAACAAAGAATGTTAGAGATGAAACTGTAACCAGCTGCACCAGTCCTCAGAAAGCTCTTTGCTAGTCTCAGTCAATAAAAAATATTATAGTATATTACCTGTATTTGAAAATTCCCACTGGGAACATCTCTGTAGCGTGACAGAGTTGGGCTTATGAAAAATAACACACATATCTCCTCTGACACAGATAATAACTCTACTCATCGTATTTCCTTCACAAGCTTTTAGAACATTCAGCTTACCATCCTCTGTACCATCATGTGCAAAATACTAAAAAGGTCTAAATGACCCCGATTTGGAATCAAGATGGCAAGAGGGAAAGACATAAGTGGCTTTAAAAGAGAGTTCATGGCTGGGGCATGGATGGCAGTCATCTGTCGAGTGTTCCAATAGAACCAGTGACTAAAGTATGCCTCTTTAGTCACTGGTTCTATTGAAACACTAGATCTACAGAAAAGAGATTAGTAAACAGGGCTGGAAATTGTGAAGGAAAAGACTGCAAGGTTCCATTAACACGATATGCAAGGAAAACAGAAGAGCAACTTTTCCTCAGGTGACTGAATGTCAAAGCAGGACGTGATCAACATTCACAACTGCAACAAGGGGGAATTTTATAGCAGGGTTGCATAACCTTCATTACAGAGACAATGATCTGAGAGTTCAGTGGTGTAAAAACTGCAGTCACTGACAGAGATGTGGGAACTGGTCAGATGAGTCATCCCTCACCGTATTCTCCACAAGAGGAAGAATGCATTTGTACCCAACAAGAGAACATACCTGAATGCTAAAACTGTGAGGTGGTTGAGTGGCTCTGTTATGCTGTAGAGGCTATTTTAAAAGTATAGTTTGAGTCCACTTAACGCTTTAGAGGAAAAGCTCACTGTAAATCAATACAACAGCTATTCATAGTCACCAAATACCTTGCAGAAATACTTTGGGAAGAACGTGGTGTGTGTTTTTCCTGTTTTCCAGTGGCTATTACCTACCGAAAGTTGGCCAAGAAAGAACAAAGCTCAATGCTGGGTGTGGGGAGTAAAAACGAACCGGTCTGGTCAAATCCCACAGAGCTACTGTAGCACAAATTGCTGAAAAAGTTCATGCTGGTTATGTTAGAAAGGTATGAGAACACATGGTGCATCCTGCATATGGATCTGCACAGCCGCTGTCAGAGTGCCCATGCTGACCCCGGCCCACCGCTGGAAACACCAGTGGCACTGGTATTACCTAATAGCACTGGTCTCTTTCAGCAGGTTATAGCATCCTGCCACCCTGCAAACACTGTTCAGGAATGGTCTGAAGAATATGACATTGAGTTCAAGGTGACCTGGTCTCCAAAGTCCCAGATCTCAGTCCTTATACCACAGCACAGCTTCAGAGATCTTGTGGGGTCCATGCCTTGATGGGTCAGAGTTGTTTTGGTAGCAAAATAAAACTACTTTCTGTTTCATTTTTGTATGACATTATATTTTCAATTAGAAAAAGCTTGGTGTGTTATTTGAATTTATTTTGATTGTATAAATAGCTTCTGCAGTAACATTTGTGTATTCATGCCTTCATTTACATAAATCTATTCAAATGCACTTAAAATGCAATCTGAAATTTCAGGATTACTTGAATAATTTCCTAAAGCATTATTATAAAATATTGTTAATTGTTAACTGTTAATATGTAATTCCTTATTTATATTTGCATTACGTGACATATTGACAGAAACAGGTCTGCGATTTGTCCTCTTGTCAAAAATGACAAAAACAGGAAAAAAGGAAAAGGATTTTTCCCTTTTTTCAGACCACAATTGTACCACTGCTTGTTTTCCTCTCTGCCCAATGTACTCACGAAAGTCCTCTCCTAGTTTTTTTACTGTTTCACATCCATAAAGAAAGTCACAAAAGACCACAGCCTGGACAATTCTGCCAGGACATACTGCTCCATTTGACAATATTTTCAAGCTCATTCATACGTGTTCTGCTGAGTGCCAGTCTGTGTCAGATTTCCACACTTCTGGATGCTTTGTTGTTAGTAAATGATCCAAGAAGGCAAAAGCTGTCCACCACTTCTCTTCACCATCAATGCAGCAGTGTTTCCCGTTGTCAAAACCTTTGTTTTCTTTATGTTGTGCTGTAGCCCCATCATCTCACTCTGTTCTGCAACTTTCCTCATTACTGCCTTCATGTCTTCCAGATTTTCCTCTGAGTCTCATGTCATTCCCATCAATTCATTCATTTCTTGTGCTATACGTTCAGCATACAGCTTGAATGAATATGGCGGTAGCATGCAGCCTTGCAGGCTTGCACATCTGCCAGGTCTGCTTGAATGCTCTTATGCATAATTTTACTGGTGTGTCATCTAAGTGAAGTGGTATGGTAGTTTACACACTCCTTCTGGACTGGCCTCCTTCAACCTGCTGGCCGCTGAGTGGTTTTCTATTGCTGGTATAATTTTGTCGGCATTTTACTTGAACCTTCTTCAGAATCTCCAGATATTTTGATGTTGTTTCTTTCTTATTTGGCAATGGTCTCAGAGCCTGACTGACTGAAGTGTTATGGCATTGCACGTCATTTGACATCGTGCTTAGCTCTTCCTCTGACCCCATCTTCTGGGTCCCATCTTCTAGCACAATCTCAACAGTCATTCTACTGTGCCTAACTGTGTGCGTTTCTTGGTAAAGTACGGACCACTGCCTTCTTCCACACAACTGAATTGATGTCTTTACCATTTTCACTTCTGTGACCATTTGCAATGGGCATTCTCTTTTGTATGGTTTTGTATGGCACATTTACCCCTTAATCAGCCTTAATCTGGGCACTTTTATTTAGGAAATTAAGGTTAAAATTAAGGTCATTTTAAGGGGTAAAATTAAGGCATTTGGTTCTGTAGTGTAGTCTGCTTGTTTCAATGAGCTCAAAATTAAGAACATGTTTGAAGCAGATACAGCATAGCGAGTCAACAGAATGTTTAGAAGAACATTTACATGTCATGTTTGGTGTATTTTTTATATTTGCTTGTAGATGACAAACCTCAGCAGAGGAAATCAGCAACAAATATTGTGTCTGTGCTCAATAGAAGAAGCCATTTCAGAGATCTCACTGAAATCAATAGCTTCATTGGGGGAAAACTAATGGAAAGCAGACCGCAGCATGTTGACAGATTGCCATGCAGTGAGGAAGATGGCCTGTTTTTAAATCATTAATGATGCTGTTTTTCAGAGCGTTTTAGGTCAAGCTGGGGTGCTCTGTCAGAAGCCCGGCACTGAATTTATCCTTTACCAGCCGAGCTTTTAATTAACTCAGCGCATCACTCCCTTCAACTGACCAACTGTAAAAAGAGTGAGCTCCAGCTGCATTAGCATAACTGAATTCTTCACTCTGCTTGGAATATTTCTCCGTCTGAAGCCGTGGTTAAATCCAACACAAAGGAGTAAGGTTTGTTTTGGTCTGATATTTCTTGCTCTAGCATATAGGAGTGGTAGCCTAATTAAAGTAATATGGTAATATGGATTAAAACCTGGAAATGTTAACTGAGGTTGTTTGCGGTCAAATATCTCCTATTTTAGTGTATAGGAGGGTTTATTGAGATGTTTATGGTCCAGTATCTCCTATTCCTGTGTATATGAATGCATATTGATGTAATTTATGGGTTAAATACCTCCGATTGTAGTGTATATGAATGTTTATTGAGGTGGTTTATGGTCCAATATCTCTGGCTCTAGTGTAAGGGAGTGTGAGTTTGTTTATAAATGAGTGTTGATTGAGGTTGTTCATGAACTGATTTCTCCTACTACAGCATATAGAAACAATGAACATTGTCAGGTCAGTTATGGAGCTACTGATACGAGTTAATGAGGATTAAAAATACTGCGGTATGACTGCCCTATGCTTGCGCCACAAACCATTTCTCCTTGAAAAAGGCTAGAAAGCTCGCCTAAAAGAACACTTTATCTCGTTCTTTGGAAAAGGCTGTGAAGTTTGCAGCCTAAGGAAATGGAAGGCAGTAGTGGACTCAAAAAAGCATAATTTGTTTTTGTGTGAATAAATAAATCTTTATCCTCCATGTGCTGACATTTAGGCTCTGAATGGGCTGTTTTGACCGAAGACTTCACTATCAACCTCTCATCATTTCTATTGATTTCCTGAAGAGCCTGGAGAGGATGAAAAAGAGATAGAGTCTAGTCCACTTCACTCCACCGGAACACAGAAAAAGGAAGAAAAAACAACAAAAAAATGGTGATTTTACTTTTTTATGCAGTTCTGTTGCCTGGTTAGTTTAATTGGTTTATTCCTTCCAGAATGAAAGTGGGCCTGTGTGGGAGTGTGTGTGTGTGTGTGTGTGTGTGTGTGTGTGTGTGTGTGTGTGTGTGTGTGTGCGTGTGGCACAGGAAACAACTTAATCTCCAAACACACCACCCACACTGCATATTAAAGAGTCAAAAAGGGATTTGGATGACAATACTAACGTTCAGTGCTTGCAGTACAAACATGCACATACACACACACACATTTTGGGCTTCCTGTCTTTATAGGAAAACACTTTCCAAACAGATGTATTAAAAACAACACACAGTCTCAGATTTTTTCTAGCCAGTTATGCATCACAGGAGGCAACAAAACAAGCTCAGAAAGGGATAGCTGTTATTTCAGTCCGCTTCAGTCTACATTTTCAGTCTAAAACCTTTTATGAAGATCACACTGCAAATGTCCACATCATTTGTCTTCAAAGAGGAAATGTATTTGAAAAAGTGCGCTGTTAATTATTTTAAAGTGTAAAGCCCCACAAGAAATCGACTAAAATGCTCTTGCACACTCAAATACACACCCTGACATGTGCACCAGCACAGCAGCCATTTACATCTTTTAGTTTTACATGAGACTGTTTTACTTAACATTAGCGCACACCAGAAATGGGGACTTGAGTCTGAGACTCGGACTCGAGTTGCACTTAAGTCACACAAACAAAAACTTGTGACTTGACTTTAGACTTGCCCTCAACGACTTGAGACTTGACTCGGACTTGGGTGTTGTGACTCGTGAG
>JBBPCY010043133.1:0-13415 GCA_037974405.1 Brachyalestes nurse
CTATCTATCTATCTATCTATCTATCTATCTATCTATCTATCTATCTATCTAGACACCACCACCTCTCAACTTTACAAGCTTAACTGTAGATTGCTTCAAGGATTTGATTGCATTTACTCACAAGAGCATTAGTAAGGTCAGGTACTGATGATAGATGATTAGTTGTGGACCACAAACACCACTCCAACTCATCACAAAGATGGAGTGTCATCTAGAGCTTTATATTCATCGAGCAACGCTCAGCCTCACACATGGTGATCTCGCATCATTCTGGAGAGGCTGTGAGTGGCCAGTCAGCTGTGGGTGTCCCTGCTGCTTAGTGATGGAGCACCTAAAAAAGCTGAATTCATGGTTCACAAACTTTTGGACATATAGTGCACCTTCCTATATATATTCTGATATGTGGAAGAGACTAACCTTACTGGCTGGTTGACTGGTCAGATTTTAACACACGCAGGTTCATATATACACATTTTTTTAATTTGTCATTTTTAAGACAAACCATGTTTTACGTTTATGCCCCTCTAATACCCTGTTGGCTCTAGTGATTTCTGACTAAAGTTAAAACACAGTCTATCCACAATACCAAAGCATTAAATCAGGGTTTCCACTCTCAGACATCAGATGTAATCTCACATCCTCAGGATGAGTTTGGATTGAGAGTGTGAATCAGGGTTAGCCTCATTTGGTCTCTGGCATGTTCTGCAAACACCTATCAAGAACATTTCATATTAAAGCTGATCTGTGTCGCGGAGGGTCACAATGCTTAAGCCCGGGCTCTATAGGGCCAGAGGGATGGCCTGGGGAGAGGGGGGGGGGCTGGGTGGTGGGAGTCTGAGAGTGAGATAAGCTCCTCAACTCAATGTGCAATCAGGATTTAAGATCATGTCCACAGAAGGGTCTGGTGACATCACAGTGCCTGAGACCTTTTCTCAGAAACAGGCCACCCAGCAGAAATCTCTGATTGTGGACCAAACGAATCACAAGCAAAGAGATACTTACCCACTGATGTGACACCATCTGGATAGACATGCTCACATGCAGTAAATATATAACATATATTTGTGCAGCGGCATTCACTGTTAAATATATAAGAAATATTTTAAAATATATATATAAAACAGTTTAGCTACTATAATATACTCACAATTACTAATTTTATAGTTATATATTTTGACAAATAGGGTGACCTGACCTTTAAAGTGATCACGATTTCATGAGATTTGTCATTAGCAATATATATGGCCTTATATTAAATCCAATATTGTACCAGGGCCTTAATATTATTAACCGTTAATTCTGCCTGTCAATATTTCATATTAATCTCTGCCTGATTAACTCTTCGGCTTATTGTTCAGTTATGAATTTGAAGACTTATTACATCGCCATCTCTTATTATATGTGTGAAACTGATATGTAAGTCATGCAGTTGCAGGAGTGAGGAGCTGAAGTGTGGGCTGATAAACAGCTCTTAAGGTTTAAGGGATTAAATATCATGGTCTAATGACGGCTTCGTAGCTGACACGAAGATACTCCTGCTAACTTATGGTTAGGTAATCTTTGGAGAAATAAGACGCCCTGATTCATCAAGTAAACACGCTGCCATGACCCAGCTCTTAGCCTGAGCGGGTGTTGAGAGAGAGAGTTGTGGTAAATATAGCACACGGACCAAAGACAATGAGCCAAAATGGAGCTGAACGCGGATTACACAAGAATAAAAAGGATTTAGGGATGCGCCTTTAAACGACAGTGACGTGCCCAGACTAGGCCTGTGGGGCAGTGCACTACAACCTGCTCCTGCCACAACAAAGCGAATATTACATTATTATAAAACAAGTTATATCCACAAAGAAGTTGAAAAAAGGGTTCACTCAGTGGGGAAATACAACTAGCTGTCAATCATCATCATGACAATAACAATAATCTGTACAAATTACCCTCACATTAGAGGCACAAGGAAATCATGGATGTTGTTTCAGATGTTTCTGATTAATGAAGCCAAAGATTCTTTCTGCTTTACTGTAGTTTATGCATTTGTCCGAAGCGCTGGTTTCGAATTTGCTACAAAATTGAACTTGTGCCGCTGTCAGTGATTATTACTGTGGATGAAATAAGAGTACAATGACTGCACCATAACTTAATCATAAATAGCAGAGCTATTTAGTCATGAATATAGTAAAGAAATAACTATATGTGTATATATATATAGTCCAGTTTTTCACCACCATATTTTCCCACCAGGCCATTTTCAAAATGATCCCCAAGGAGAAGCTGGATAAGCTGCCAAACGATGAGAACACACCGGAAAAAAGAGCAGATAAGCTCTGGAGCTACTTTGGTAAAGGAGAGCAAGGTGAGATTGTCACTTATTGTTCAAAAATGAATAGTTTGCTGTAAATATTCTCCCCAACACTTTTTTTAGGTTCCTGTAAGGTTTGCCTTATGCATACACTCTAAACAGAGCCAGAGTTTCTTTCATGAGACTTTCCAAGAAGAACATTTCTTCCTGAAATCTTTTGGTGTATGGTTCTTTAAATAACCTTGTTTTGGTTGGAGCCACAAAAAACCTCTTTGGTTGGAGCTGTGGAGTTTGAGGAAGTTTCAGTGAAAGTGACGGTTCTCTATTAGGGGTGTCCCACTGGAATCTCTTCAGAGTTTTATCGATGTGCTTGATTCAATTGCTCACCTGATTGGATTCAGAGTAGGATTTAGAGTGTTACAAGAGGGAAAGTCGCTAATCCCTGTGGAGCTGTGGCCTGTGAGAAATTCAGTTTGACACACCTTTATTCTATAGAAAATGTTTGTTTCCCCTTAGGGCCATTTGTTTTTCCAGCCATGAACCAGTTAGGAAGTTTGTTTTGTATGTTTGTGTATGTGTGAAATGATCTTTTGGAACTGATCCATATTTTTTTGAGTAGAATAATGGAGGAAATTATTTAACAACATTTGTCTTAAAGTAACTTTTCCCTTTCTCTTACAGATCGGGTTGCGGAAGGAGAATTCATCAAAGGAATGATGGACAACGATGACGCGATGCGTCTTATTCAGTGCGAACCATTAAAATAACCCCCATCTGGAAACTTCTGTTTTTACACTCTTACACTAAGCAGGATTGAAAACATGAGCATAATAGAAAGGAGCCAAGCTATTCCAAGCTATTTTTCTTTGTAAATATACTGTACAGCAGAAATTACTCTGTGTATTTGTTTTAATGCAACATAGATGCCACATGTTTAAAAGACTCGCAGTTTAAATACAGTTTACCGCCTCAACAAATGTGTGCATATATGTTTGTGCATGTAGAATTGAGAACTTTGCACGAAGTGTGTATTTCATTTGCATTTTATTTTATTTTTTCATTCGCAACAATGTAGTCTTAGATGATTATAGAGAATGCACTTCAGAAATACAAACAAAAAACAAACAAAAAAAAACACGACCTCAAGTGCCAAATAGGGCCTACCATTGATCAGTTTCCACAATGACAGCCTGTCATGTTTAATGGTCATTACTTGTGCAAGTATATTAAACTGTGTTTTGTGTATTAAGGCCAGTAAATGGTAATTTATTATTCTCATATGATCAAATTTGTTGTATATAACATGTGTATATAACTTTTTATCGGTCATTTATGCTCTACATTTTCTGACCACCTACATTATGTAGATGTGCTGCATTTAATAAATAGTTCTAAAGGAATTCCAACAAAGTCCAAGTTTTTTGTCTTTATTAGTCTCTTCTGTAAGTAAAAGGGAATTATTTCTAGTCCCGTGGTCCACATAGTAATTGTATGTAGTTTTTATGTGACAATTTTCCAATCTCTAAACAGGCAGATTTTTCTTTATATCTGACACACTACACTACACTTACACTAATTGGGCAGCCGCTTTTATCCCTAGCGACAACTTGAGAAAACATTTAGGACAGTGTGAGAACTAGAGGAGAGTACTAAATGCTAGGTCCCCTGAACTGTAAAGGGGTGTATTTATAGTAAAATAGACTTTGATTCCAATATGCTTTACCAAACATCTTGATAAAAATACTTTTGCATCAAAGCTGACGCTGTAATCTTATAATCACAGTTTCATTTCAAATCCAGTGTGCTGGAGCGTAGAGCCATAGCAACGGAAATTCTGTCTTTTTCAGACGTAACAATGCTTAAAATTGCTTTGTTCAATCTCTCCCACTCTCTTTTCCTCCCTCACGGTTCTCTCTGACTTGGTAACAGTGAGATTACTGGCATAATCTTCTGTGCAGCATTTGAAAGCATCTGTCATGACCTTCTTCTATAACTCGGTTCTGTTGTAATCTCTCCATCTTTCTGTTTATCCGATCAAGGGCACATTTTTATGTGTCTGCAAAATAAGGAGACAGACAAATAGTCTGGAGGGCCAGGTCTAGTGGGATTACTGCCTTCATAGTAACTTAGAACACATAATCTTTCTGAACATGGGTGGCCTAAGTTCAGCAAGTTAAATAAATAAAGTAAGTAAGTACAGAAATAAAAATTTCTGAATTAAACTAAATTAAATCCATGTACCAGAAAAGTTAATTTAAATTGGGGCAACGAAACAAGTTAGAATAAATGTTAGAAATGTAAAGAATTTGGGGTCAAAACAAGGAATGTAATACCACTCCTAGTTTGAATAGTTGCAGGGATCCATTTACATTTACAGCATTTAGCACATGCTTTTATCCAAAGTGACTTCCATTCTCTAACTACAGGGGACAGTCTCCCTGGAGTAATTTGGGGTTAAGGATCTTGCTTAGGGACCCAGTTGTGGTGATTTTGATACTATTTCTGTATGTCAACATACATTTCGCTAGATAACAGCATCATAACATGTCATTACATACCCAAAAGCATAGCATAGCATAGCATAGCTTACCTTTATATGTTTCTTCAAATTTAAAGGGGAGTTTTTACACGTCAACAATTCTTTGGGTTGAGGCAGGCATGGGATACACTGAAAACGCAAGGACTCATTCTTTGCTCCTTAGAACTCAAATAACTTAAATATGGCCAAGGTCTTCTTGAAATCAAGGTGGGCAGGTTTAAAAAATGCCCGGTAAGATTTTTTGTCCCAGCCCAGCTCTGTTGGAGCTAATACAGCCACCTGGTAACCAACGCCAGAACGCAACAGGCTAACCATTTTTTCATGCAAGATTCTGAGGAAATTGTGTTCATAAAATGTAACGACTAACAGCATAAATTGTAGAAATGTAGTGAAATAAGTAAAAAGTACAGATAATTGCCGCAAAATGTAATGGAGTAAAATAAAAAGTATGCATTATTATTTTTACTTAAGTAAAGTACAGATATGTAAAAATGTACTTAAGTACAGTAACGAAGTACAAATACTTTGTTACATTCCACCACTGCTGATGGGGAGAGTACTACATTTGGGGAGTTGCGATCACAAGGTTGTGGGTTTGAATCCCATGACTGTGCCACCACTGAGGTACCGTCCCCACACACATAGTTCCTGGGTGCCCTGTTGGTGGCAACTCACTGCTTCACTAGGTGAACAGGTTTAATTCAGAAAAAGAATTTTATGTTGTTCACACACTGCACTGCGGTGTCTTCATGAGTGACTACAACTTTACATTTAAAGCATTTAGGCCTAATTGACATTCCAAAACAGCACATTGCAAAATGTAGATTTATTAGTCATAAGAATAAATGGTTATTGGCTCAGCTGAACAGAAAAGTCTTTAACATGTATAATATTTACATTGTGTGAAGGTTCTTAAAACTGAAAGTGTATTAAGGAACCAAACCAAACCACCCAAAGACTTCTTCTAAGGCATTGTCTCACTTTAGTGTCTGTGAACCTGATGACCACAAGGTTGTAGGTTCAAACCCCCACTTTCTGCCACTGTGTCCTTGAGGAAGACTCAGTTCTCAGTTGCTCCAGGGGCACTGTACCTGTAACGAATGATTGTAAGATAAGGGTGTCTGTCAAATGCCCCTTTACTGTATGTAGTTTCAAATGGCTGCTTGAAGCTGTTACCTCAGAAGACTCTTTGTAGAGATACTGCCAATAGAGTCATCTGTCTGATTGTGTTTTTCTTGCAAGAGAAAGATTAACTCTCTCTCTAAGCAGGGCTTGGAAAGTATTTCTCATTTAACCAACTCAATACCAAGCTCATCAGTAATCTTACAGTACTGCCTAATCCCACTCGCTGCTGTGCGCCAAGGCTCATATCCTCAACTAACTTTTTCAATTAAGGTAATAGCTAGACAATGCATTGATACCCAAAAGTACCAATTCCTCTGCAAAATGTCACTGTTTTGTAAACAATGTGAGCTGGTCTTCTTTCACAATTGTCTAGAGACAATAAACCCTCATGCCCTGACACAAAAAACTGTCTGTTGGCTCTCAGGCAGCTCCGGGTTGTCACTGAGCCCAACCAGTTTTGCCATTTAAACGTTTGAACTTTTAAACTAGCAGTATTTCAATGTTTCTCATTGAGAAAATATGTATTATTGTTATAAATATACACAGATGCACACTGATGACACATTTACATAAATGTAAGCACTAGATACTCCTTCATTTTATGGATGATTTAAGCATTGCGTTGCCTAATTATGAAGCTACCCCAACTGTGCATTTTATTTCACTCTTTCGTAGACTTTCACTTTTACAAAGTAAAGTGGCCCCTTATAGGCACATGTGAACACACAGTGTCAACAATGTGAACATTTTTCTCAGCATTTAACCCAGCGACACAGTGCCTGGGGAGCAGTGTGTGGGGACAGTACCCTAGTGGTGCCACTGGCAGTCCTGGGATTCAAACCCACAACCTCCCAATCACAGAGGCAACTCCCTAACCCCCAGGCCAAATCCTTTTTACTCACCCAGTGGCAGTGGTTTACTTTCACCTTCACACTGTGGGATTTGCTTAAAAACAGACATTTGAAGCTTAAAGCACAAACAGTATATCTTTACTTTATACAGCTTTGTTTTGTATCAGTGTCTCAGCTGATGTGGCTCAAAAATGTTTTAGACAAGAACTCGTGGTCATGATGGCACTGGGATTTCCACCAAGCTCACACTTTATTACTAACTTAAGCAACCTCACCAAGCCTTTTGTCCTTTTGCTATAAAGATTCAGCACATGTGCATTGCTTGTTCAGAGCACTGTTTAATCTACATTTACCAGATGCTTTTATCCAAAGCGACTTCCATTCCATAACTACAGGGGAGAAAAAAGTCTCCCTGGAGCAACTTGGGGTTAAGGGTCTTGCTCAGGGACCCAGTGGTGGTATGCTGAAGGTAGGATCCAAACCCATGACCCCTTGGTCCAGAGGCAAGTATCCTACCCACTGAGCTACCACCACCCCTATCTTTCTTTCTCACTCTCATAGTTAGACAGTATGTATTAAGGGTACATTACATAACTTTGGCTGTTATAGTTTCTACATAGGGAGCCATAGAGAGCTGCTCCCTTTCACACGAGCACATTAAGCAGGCTAGTGTTACTGTGAGCTATAGTCTCTGTGGTGTATTCGTCAGGACACCTGAGGTGAAAGAAGGCCATCCTGAGTTGGCGTGAGTTCTTTCTTATCGGCTTGATGTGTCTTGGCCCTTATATTTATAGCTTGCAGTGTGTGATTCACTGAAACCCCTGTCTACATTTCTAGCATCACAATCATTAGCAACAACTACAATTTAAGCACTTAATAGTTAGACTACTAACAGTTAAACGGTCTCAGTCCCACAATTAAATACACGAACACTAATGAGGGAGGTTCTGTGAAGAGCTGACAGAGCAAAACATCTCTAGCATAATCTCCAAGGTGAGACTGATGAGATTCAAATGTCATTTCAGAGCCTTGACCATGAGTCAGCTTCTGTTCTGTCCTTGTCCAAAAAAATGTCATGTAAATCAGTGTGCTCCCATCTCACCTCCCACAGTCTCATCAGAGATTCTTTCAGTGTAGTAAGCCTAATAAAGCCTAAGACCAGCTTTATATGGCTGAATGCCTCCAACAGTGCAAACCCATAGTAAGTGGTGGCGGCTTTAGCCAACTTTAGTAGCTTTATTGCTTTTTTAGTTGCTTTAGATACTGAAGACAATGAAATAAAAGTGATTTCAAAAGTTTTTTTAGCTGATGTTTGAATTCCTGCCTATACAAACTCTCATTGTCGCTCTTTGTTGATTAGAAAGAACTGAAATTCATCAAGAATGATAAAACATACAGATTTACCTCAAGAAGAAGAACAGATTCCATTTTATCACCACCTTGCTCACTGTGAAATATGCTGCACAATAAGTTGTTTGACTTGATGTAATATCTAAAGTACATGAGTAAAATATCTGCTGGACTGATGATGTCACCATCACACACCCCTGTGGAGCCACAGTGAGGTAGAAAGGCTCACTTCATGCCCAGAAGTTTCAATATTCATTGTAGTAGTGACGTCTTTCGCTTAACTGACTGACGAGGTTCGTCACTGTTTCCCATTTTTGTACATGGCAGATTTGCCCAGAGCACCAGAGCGGCCAGCAGTAGCACTCTACCCTTTTTGTTAAATAGGCATTGCAGACTACAGTGTGATCTTCACAGTTAAATGATCAAATGTTCTGCTCTTGTATTGTATTAGTAGCCTTTGTCTATATGCTTGCAGAATGACAATCTTATCAAAGTTTCAGCTTTTTGTTTTTTTATCCGTTATCAAACATTACAAAATGAAAACTGATAAAAACGTTTTGAATGCGAACGTTCCATCCTTATTATGCTTCATCCCGTATTCCATTAACAAGCACACATCCTCTCCAGAGAACACACTTCTACACATTTTGATGCACAATTGTTGTTTATTCGCTAGAGTTATCATATTGGGAAAAAACAAAACATGAAATGTGGCCTGGGCAAAAATGATTTTATAAAATACATATTTTATATTATGTTTTATCATTTTTCCAATATGTTAAATACAGTAAATAAGATATGTATTGTGCACAAAAATTTGCAGACATGTTTCAGTCAACAGCGTGCTACTTTTCATTTAACTAATTTAAGTAGTTTTAAGTAGTACATTTTACAGAATTCGCGGATGTTCCAGTCCACCTCTCCTCTATGGCCTCCATGCTCTCTTACCATTGCTTTATATTTAGTCCGAACAAATTTCACTATTTTCCATCCCTCAGCAGATTTCATCAGTCCCGTCCATCTCCTCTCGCTCCAGTGCATCCTCAATCTCATCCATCTCTCTCTCGCAGTCCTCACACCCCTGGGTTCCGCAGCCTCCCACCAGCACCAGTCCATGAGGGTTCATTCCCTCCACAATCACCCCGGATGGCCCGTCCTCCCTAGAGGGCCACGCAGTATCAATCAGCGTTCCCTTCTGGCACTGCTGGAGCAGCCGGTTGACTGAGTACACGCTGCCGCCGGGACGGGATGTGATGACTTCATCGTAAGGGGGCGCATGGCTGGCAGCACGAGCCTCGTCCAGGCGTACGCGGGCCCGGTGCTTCATCTCAATTACCGTTTTGGTGTAAGAGTTGAGGGTGAAGACAGCAGCCGCCATGCAGCAGCTGAAAGAAATCCAGGCCAGACTAGGAGGAAACAGAGCTAAGCTGTATTTATAACATATACCTGAAATAAGGCAGGTTTGGGCAACATAAATATATTATTATTGCAGTTAACAGCAACATGACTCTTTTCAAGCTATAGTAAAAACATCGACGTACAATATAGTACCATCTTAATAATAACAACAATAAAATGTCAACATAGTATTACTATTATTATTATTATTATTATTATTATTATTATTCTTGTCTTACGCAAATGACCAGCCATAGTCCCAGGTCTGCGGCCTCCAGTCTTTAGGGCCAATACTGACGGTCATCTGGAATACTGTAGTGTACATCATATGTGCCACCATTCCCATCATACCTGAAACAGACAGAAGGACATCAGAGAAAAAATACATTTCTCTATCAAATTAAATGATTATATTGTGTTCAATTACATGCAATTACATTCAATTGCATCAAAACTATTTTAACAAGGAGCATGGAGACAACCACATGGTACAGTAAATACATCCCCAAAACTTCTCAACACCCCCAACTGCATTCAGTTTTCTCCCTCACATTAAGAAATTCTGCATCCTAACCACATCAAAAAGGCTTTTATAACATGTCCCTGAACAGCTGGCTGTAGTTTGAGTGGGTTGATGTAAAAGTTTTGCTTAAAACATTTTACAGTATTTAAAATTTGTATTCACTGTGACCAAGATATAAACTGAATCCTCCTCACCTGACAGAACGGTGCAAATTGCAGCAAAAGCGTTGATCTTGAGTGCATACATCTCCTTATTTAAGCACAATAACAGCATCTCCACCAACATCATAAGGAATCCCATCGCCAGCAGACTGATATACATAAACTCAGAAACCACTGAGAGCCAAAGAACACCTTACGATGGACAAAAGGAAGGGAGACATTTGAGTTATTGACATTCTTATTTTTTACTGTTTTCATTCTTCCTTTTGGGGTAGATCCATGAAGCCATTCTGATGATTGAAAGTTTCTTGGAATTAGGCAAGTCTGACATTTACCACGTATAACGCATTAATCTGGAAAATGTGTTTACCTTGTGTTTCTCCAGGAGTCAGTTCAATGAAACTTCGACATTTCTCTCCTGGAACAGATTAATGAAAGTTACTTTAAGCTTAAAATGTCAAACTCTTAATAACTAGCTTCCTACACTTTACCAAAAAAATGGCTCTTACAGATTTAATACAGAGACTGGAATGAAGAAGCGGAATGCAAATATGAACGCAAAGTTTTCTGCAAGTTGACAGAATTAACGAACTGAACAGCTGAAGCGAGTGAGGCTGTGATGTCTATGAGAAACAGAAAAAGGAAAGTGGCCTCTTATAGTCACGTGTAAACACATCACATGACACAGTGTGAACAGTGAAATTCTTTCCCTGCATTTAACTCATTCACCAAGTGAAACAGGGACCTTGCTCAAAGGTACCTCAGTGATAACACCAGCAGTGCTGGGATTCGAACCCACAACCTTCTGATTGCAGGGGCAACTCAGTGCTGGGATTCGAACCCACAACCTTCTGATTGTCCGAGCCTAACTCAAAGCTAAACTCAAACCCAAAACCTTGGCATTTTTTGCACCACCCTCTAACTAACTGAGCCAACCGGCCTTCTGCTCAAAGCAGTACACCTAAAGAAAAACAAAGAATGTCTAGATTAGATTAAAAATGATCACACTAAGGAATGCTGACAAAATAAATACAGAGACTTGTAAGAAAAAAAACAAAATGGAGAATAATCGAGACAGGACATGACAGGGCAAGAATGTTAGAGAAGCATGTCAACATGCAACTCCCAAAAAGGGGAAAAGACCACACAAAGGGGGCCAAGATGGAGGGGAAACCAGAAAGAGAAGTAACAACAGTGGGGTAGATGAGGGGCAAGACAGAAGAGCCGATAGAGGAGTGGACTGGAGATGCTATACCAGGCTGACTGGACAGAGGACTGACATGTGAACTGGTCAAGGTACTGAAAATGAACTGAATGAGCACAGCAACTGGGACTGGGACAAAGACAATTACTGTCCAGGATGGAGACATTGACTGATATGGTAAAGGAGGCTGAGACTGGGATGGAAAGACACGTACAAAGTGAAAGGGACATGGGAGACTTGATCAGAGAACGTCTCCTCTTCTGATATCTCTCACAGCACCAGTTCTAACTAACTAACAAAAACATGTCTTGGCTGCTGTGCTTTTTTTTTTCTTCAAAAACCTGCTGAAGACTCAATCTGTTCAGAGAGCATCTCCTCTCCTAATGCCACGTCTATCTTCTTGCACTACTCCCACATAAACATTTGAACTCTTCTCTTGTTCTCACACTGTCCTGAAACTTGAATGTTTCCTCAAATTGTGAGTCACTTTAAATAAAAGTGTCAATGTCATATAATATAACTGACATACTAAGCAGCGAGCAAGGTTGTGATGTTCATGATAAACCAGAAGAAAAACAAACGTGGATACAAAGGAGAAAACCATGAGAGAAGGAAAACCAAACAAACAGGGAAACAAAGACTTTAAAAAGACTTTCCAGTGATAATGCAGGAGTGTTGCATAATTGCTTAGTAAAGATGTATAATTTGGGTATTCTGCTGATAAATCAGTGTTTGAATTCTTGTTGTGAATGCAGGTTGGATAAATGTACTAGTCGTCTGATTCTGTGGTGCAGGATGAGGACGAGAATGTTACGTTTACACCAAGCTTTGAGCAGATGTGCCTTGCAAGCACCTGGTTTCCGGCTCAGTCTTTCATTAAGCTCTTACATAAGCACAGATGTCAAATTTGAATTAAGATGAGGTCATTAAGGTTCTTCTTTTGTTTTTTTATATTTAGGAAGCTTCTCAGGCATGCCAAGTTTATTTTCAGGATCCATCCCATCAGTGAGATGACGTTATTGTCCAATTTAGTTAATATCTTTAACTGGTTTTGAGTGACAAAATGAGAGAAAATGAGAGACATTTAACACCACATTTAACTTTTTCATAAGTTAAGGAAGTTATTATTACATATATTATTATAAATAATATATATAAACTAATATATATTACAATATGTATAATATAAAAAATATATTACATATGTATGTGTGCGTGTTTGTGCATGTTTATTTATTTGTTTGGGGTTTTTTTACTGAAGGTCTCAAAGCTTATTTTACTTATTAAACCTTAATCTAACAGACGTGTAGACAATTCCAGAGCATAATAAATTAATAATACATTAATAATACAGTATGAGACTCTTCAAAGCTCTCAGGGTGATGTGCTTTCATTCAACAGCTATGAGATCTTCACCAGCTCACTGTGAATCTGAAACTAAAAATAATGGGCTCTAATAAAGCAAGCAAAAACTATGAAATACATTCGAATCCCCATTTATGGTCATTGTCTAAAATCTCATAAAGAAATGGAACTGTTTTAATAAAGATAAGATGCTTTGACTGGCATGAAAAAGGTGAGGCACGGGTCTACTGGCTACATGGAAGGGTCATCAGAAGGTAACTTTAAATCTGAAGTGTTTAACATCTCTCAGATAAACCAGAAGCATTTTGTAATCAGGTACTATGTCCTGATGAAACAAACATATTGAACTAAAAACTCACTAAAGGTATATTTGGAGAAAAAAAAGGAAAGCATTACAAAAAAAACACTTTGTCAATCATTGAGCACTGGATCTATTATGCTGTTGGATGGCATTGCAGCCAGTGGCACAGGAATCACTGTGTGACTATTAGGGCTGTAAGGGTACATGTATTCGTACCTAACCGTCACGGTACATGGGTCACGGTACATGGGTCACGGTTCGGTACATGATGTCGTACGGAGAATACACGGTACGACGGA
>JBBPCY010043171.1:0-13411 GCA_037974405.1 Brachyalestes nurse
TGAGAGGCTAGCAGTTGGGAAGTTGTTTTTGTCCAACAGTTTTAGTCTGTTTATTTTTTTTCTGTCTAGTATTTGGTCGCACCTGTGGATGCTTGGACAATTTTTTTCAAGCCTTAAATAAATATATATATATTTTTTCACCCTCACTTGGACTCTGAGTTTTATGGCCATACCCACAGGTGGTATCCTAGTTGGGTCCATCACAAGGGGCCAGGAGCAATTCAACACGCTGGTCCCCGTCTAGAACCGCCTATGCTCAGAGTGGCCATTTTCTGCCTCCTCCAGCGAGAGCACTCGGGCTTCCAGTGCCGCTACCTTTTAGCCTGCTCAACTGCATTTTTAAATTCCTCTCGTAACTGGTCATATTCTTATTTCTGCAGCGTGTGCTTCAGCCTTTTCTTCAATTTTTGTACACAGCAAAATCGTCAATGGTAATTTAACTCCCACAGTGTTAAATTCAACACTATCGCAGTGTTTTTATTATCCTCCCCAGTCTAGAGTTAATTTAACACTTTGCATAGTGTTAATATTTAACTACACAATAGTGTTACATTTTTGACACCCATAGTGTTAAATTTTCACACTAGGTTGTGTTAACTCTTCACTGGGGGCGTTACTTCAAAATATTTGGTGTTATTTAACACTGCACTACTTTGTGTGAATCACTAATACTTAGTGTGTACATCTATATGATTGTCATGTTAACACATTGAAGTGCAATTATGACATTCAATAATTGTACAATATGTTATATTCAATGTTCTGAAAATCCTTGTTGAGTCACAAAAACATGAACAATTAACCACACAATCCTTTTTAATAAATATTAAATTCCAAGCACCATTGCAACATTTGTACATTTACAAAGAAAAGAAAGGCACAACATAAAGCCCATCATCACCACCATAAGCACTTTGTAGGTCAAAGGGCTTGTATATTTCAATACAGTCTGCTTTGATGACATCTTTTTCATCAGTTTCAAACACTTTGTAGGCATGACTATGTTCACTGAAGTTTTCTATCATAAGCTTGTTAACTATGAAGAAGGTGACACTTAACAAGAAGGATCATTTTTATTCTGCAAATCACAGGCATCTCATGTTCAGATCCACAGCAAATGACAAATCTTGCTCTGTACTCAGTTCCACTAATATTAACCCAATTAGTAGAGAAGGTGTCTTCTGCAATAGCAGGCAGGACGTAGGTGATCATTTGGCTATTTTCCTCATCGTCAGTATTAAATGGTTTCAAGGGTCCATACTGAACATGGTTTAAAGGAGATGTCTCCCACTTGTATGCTATGGACATTTGATGTTTTTTGGCAAGTGACACCATGATGTTCTTGAAGTTTTTAAGGGCGTTTTTGAATACCCTATGTTTGGCCTCACCTCTCATACTCCACATGTGTATTATTGGTCAAATTTTTCTTATACAAGCTGGATAATGTAACATATAGTGATGTTTAGGAATCATGTTTCTACCTGGATACAACTGTTTGAACAAGTCATGGTGTTCCATTATTAAATGCTTTAAATGCACAGTCATGCCAAGTGTAACAGACGGACAAAATATGATGTTAATTATTTGCAGTAAAAGCAACAGCAGTGTCCAGTTCTGATTTCCTTCTGGTACAATATCACCAAAAATCAAAGGAATGTTTCTTACCAGACAGAGAGACTGAATGGAGTTAAGTCCAGTACTATTGCCACTACTGTCCAAGTTAACCCTTGTTGGACGATTTTTGCGCTCCAAGTAGCCATAGTCAAAAGCATATATTCATGACAAAAGACCAGGTTTTGACAAAAAATTCTCTGATAGATATTCCAACAATAACTTTCTCTCATACTGAGCCACCCCTACTCAGTGTTGAATTCTTCTTTAAGCCAAACACATGCAGCTTTTGAGGATTAGATTGCAACTCATTGCAGTGCATTTCAAAAAGTTCTTTCCCTCGCAAGATTATCTTTGGGTCATCCTCACTATACACGTTCTGAGGATCATATTTTTCAATCAAACACAAACGACAGAAATAACGTCCACTGAAAGACTCTACAAAACCTAAAATTGCATGCATTCCCAATTTGTCCCCAGTTATCTGACATATAGTGCCTTGGACTTTTCAGATGAGAAGGGTAAATCAATACCATGACTCTCCAATAATTTTGTCATCAATCAGAGGCTGTAAAATAGGATCAAAGCCATATTTTTTCACGTCTTCTGCATGAAACAATGCAATCAAATGAATGTTCACCAATGCAGCATTTAACTTTGGTGGTAGATTTCTGAGGACAAAGTACAATACACTAATTTTGTGAACACCATGTTTGGAACCTAGTGGGTTAGCAGTCTCAAAGTCATCATAAAAAATCTGAATTTACAAAGAAGTCAGTTGTTTTGAAAACAATGGATGTGTCTTAAAGTAACTTCCAACACAAAAGTCTTCATATCTGTCTTTTTTTATTCACAAGGTTTTGCAAGCAGTTCACAAATATAAGAATTGCGACAGATAAATTTGATTGTTTCCAAAATTGGAATGTACACAAAAGTGTCCTTTATTGGGACCTGGTCATAAGTTCCTGTATTTTTATTCAACCGTGTATCAATGAATTCCTAATTTTTTTTCCACAGGTTCCACAATCCCCCATTTTGCACTGAAATACTTCTTCCTTTTAGTTTCTGTATCAAAGCTCTCAGCTGGGTTTTCAAAAGTCTCGAGATGTTTTTCCAACGTAGATCTAACAGGATTATCTACTGGCACAGCGGACAGTACTTTCTGCTTAAACTGAGAGTGCAGTCCATCAGCAACATCTTCCAAATCACAAACTGCTGACACTACACTGTTTGTCACACCACTACCACTGAGTTTAGCAATAATTTTAGCACAAATGTCTTTAGTATTTTCTTCGATACACTGGCCTGATCCATTGTTTTCAGAACAACCAGCCTCAGCGCTCTGCAAGACACTTGTTCCCGCTACTTCTACAGTATCTTGTAAATTGTCAAAATCATCCTGAAATGACTGTTACTGCATCACCACTTTGATAAGAATCTTTATCATGAACACTATTTAAATGTTTTCTAAAACCAGGATATGTAGTGAACGGATGCCTACAACTCTCTTGTGAACAAACCAACTTAAATTTGGTTCTTGGATATAAACTATGGCCAAGTCGCAAATGACTTATCAAAGCCCGTCTGGTGATATGCAGAGCTTGACAGATGAAACATCTGTCAAGCTCTGCATTTATACATTGTCAGTTCTCATTCAGAATCTTGGCACGCAAGACACGAACACGTGGTGACTCGTCTGTTGAAGTTACATCAATGTTGAATACGGTGGTTTGCACAAAAGTGTAGAGATGAACCAGGGACTCATCATAAGACAAGTTGAACACATAGTGGGATTTGAAAAGCTAATCAAAAGCAGTTAATGACATGGTGGCTTGGCAGGGGAGGAGTTGTTAGTCAACTGCGATGTAAAAGGTGTCAATCCTGTTCTTTGTTCGGCCAACAGCAGGGATATATGGTTGTTTACCCTCTCTTTCTTGCAGATGTTCATCGATGCTGCAGATGACTAAAAAAAATAAAAATAAAATGTACACCTTTCACTAATGCTGAGTATAAACAACCCCTTTGGTGTGAGATCATGTGCCTTAAGGACATTACTCACAAATAATTGGCCTGTATCAAGTCACTGACTTGGAAAAATCACACTCTACATAGAGAGAAAATGCTAGAAAGTGCATATAACTGAAGAAGTCTCTTGTGGGATTTAAAAACGTGAGGCAATATAATTTACCTTGTGAAAGTGCACCATTTTGTCCACTGCATCACTCGGACTTATTTTGGTCCTACTCTTCCGTCCAGCTGAAGGTGGCAAAAGATAAAGCAGCAGCAGCAGAGAAGCCATGTCACTGTCCCAGTCTATTGAGCGAAACAAGGATGTGATTAATTTGTGAAAGGAAAATGTGAAAGAATATTAGTTAAATCAACAAAGCATGCTGTGAAGCTTACCATTTCCATCACTCTCACCAAGTTTCTCAGCAGCCTTTAACAAACGACACAGGTCAGCTGACTGAGTGAGTTGTTTGGTCTATTTGATGATTTTGGGCTTGAATGAGGTATCCCACTTCTCAAGCAACTTGGAGGCTGTTTCAGCACCAAACAGCAGCAGGAAGTCTTGATTCACCTGTTGATCATGCACAAGCATATAAGTCAGGGTTTGGTATTGTTATATTGTATATACACATCTTTGATCTATTTTAAAGATGGAACGTTATTCATAACTTCTTAAAGTTTGTGAGACCAAACAAAATGTAGTCAGAAGACCAGGATGACCAATGAGTGCATCTTTTATTGCAGCAATTAAAGACTAGCACTGAGGATTAAAGATTAAAGTTGAAAATAAAGGAAATGTACAACTCACTAGTCCTTTGACATCCATAAAGCGTGGAAATGTTTTGAAGACATCTACAGTTCTTTCTGCGTCATGCACTAGGTCCTGGCGGTGTTGGAACGTCATCTTCATCTTCTGAAATACACTTGCTTCATCAGGACAGTGAACAAGAAATGAAATAGCCTCCCTGCAGGCATTTCCATCAAGTTGCTGAGGCAGTGTGGTTGCTGATCTATGACGCTTTGGACATTGTTCTTGAGGCACCAAGGCTTCCTTCACTGGTCGTTTAATTGTACACCTGGACATGGTCTTGAGGTGCCACGCTAAATATCCAGTGCCTTTCACCCCATCATAGAAATGCTCCTGTTACATTTAAAGGAATAAATCAACATCAAAATATCTTACAGCATGTGTAGATGCAGCAGAAGGAAACCAAAGAACAAACACTCATCATATTCTTACAACTCAACCCATTTCCAATCAGGGCTAATCAGTGATCATGATCTTGATCAGTGATCATGAACAAGTTTAATTTAATAAAATACTCAACAGGTTCAATTGTGGTTACAACACTTTGTGTAGTCACAATCAAAATGAAAATAGTAAAACTCTGAAATAATTTCACTTTTACTTTAGTTATTCCATGAGTTCTTACTATCATTGCACAACTCACATAGCCCGTTGGAGAAAATGGACCATTCAGTGAAGGAAAGAGTGTAATAATTCCTAAGGCATACTTCTCCTTTTGCTGACGGGGGGGAATCCTCCTATAGAGAAAAGACAATTGATCAATCTTGAATGAGTTTTCCTTCTATTACATTGTATCATTACAAGAATCTGACTGTACGTTACATTTCTTTATAATATTAACTAACATTTACCCATGTTTCTCGGTCAGATCACTTGCCAATATGTTGACAAGCTGTCTACGGGTGCGATGACTGAGTGAATTTTCTGACCGGTACTCTTCAAGAATATCCTCTCCACCAGGCTTCCTATGTAAGGCATTTTCAACCATCTGCTCACATAAAGAGGGGAAAAAAGTTTTCAGTGTTAAAATTATTGGAAGAAAAACATACATCATTTTTTAGATGAATGTCAAAACCCAGCAGCAAGAGGTAAATATCTGAGGGGGCAGATCAATAATACTTACATTAATAAAGGGCAAGTTTGAAATTACATCCTTTGATTGGTGAAAATTTCAATTGTGCATGATACTTTTACAATATATTAATTTTAAACTACATAAGACATTTTCTACTGACAATTACCTCTTTCGCAGCCTCTGACACAGAAACTTTTACTGAAGAACTGCCCGAGTCTTCTTTATAGGATCTACTGCAGCCTGTGGGAATACCCTGTTCCCTTAGGTCACCGTCACTTGATGAAAGTGACATGGTATCCGTGAAGGAAGACATAGTATCCGAGGACGATGGTGTTGAATGAGCTAAAGTAAAAAAAATCTTAAAAAGAGACCATTTGATTAATTTCATTTTTGCAGCTCTATCCATTTTGGCAAACATTTTTAGATTCCCTAAAATTATTGATTAGATTTCTATTAATCCAGTTAGCAACATTAATAATTTGAAAAATATATATTGAGTAGCAGACGACATTTTACATAAATATGACCCAAACCTCCCCTTTGCATAAAGAAAGGTCAATATCATCTGCATTAAGAGCTAGTCAAAACTTGGTTATACATTGAGAACATAACATTTTCTGATAACACCTGCCTTTATGTGATGTCCTTTCACATACTGTCAGGCATAGGTCTGGACGAGCCTCCAATAAGTCAAGAAGAATGTCTTTGTCAACTGCTGTGCCAGTTTCATCAAAAATGTCAAGATTAGCAGCCTCAGGGAGACCAAAACTGATTTTGACTGTAGAAAGAGCAACTGTAATCATAAAGTCACCTGAAACAAAGTTCCCTCAAACAGGCTGAATTTTATCTTTAAAATGACTCTAAAATATTAAAATACTTAAGAGCAGCATCATGACAATCATTAATCATTAACTTTGCACTTCCTTGTCTTTAAAACAGTTGGCAAAACTAGACAATTTTAATGTACAATATATGAGGGTTGGCTAGGGCTGGGTGATATGGCCTAAAAATAAAATCTCAGATTTTTTCAAAATAAATCTGATTTTCGATTTTTAACAATTTTCCCCTCCCCTCCTCAAAATCAAACTTCAGACGACAAATAAATGGTTCAAAACACATTTTAACTTTGTGTTTTTTTCCTTTAGTGTTAAAGTGCAATCTGACACATACTTCGAGTCTAAAACTTTTAGAATGTTAATGAATCCTGGCTTTTCCACAGTATGTTTGGGCATCATATCTTTTGCAATATATATTCTTTTTACGTGGGAATGTTTTTTTATACGCATTTTAGTTCTAAAGTATTAAAAATATATAATTTACTTTGGAGATTGGCTGCGCTGCTTAAGCTGTTGGACACAGGACTTGTTGTTTGGGAAACGAAACAGGTCCATATTACAGATGTAGTAAGGCATTTCTTGCTACAGTGTTTGGGTGCGCCGTGCTAATTTACCTGTGTAGAACGGTGAATCGCATTAGTTCCGCTTTTGGCTCTCGCATGTAAATTAAGTAATAAAAACGATTTTCATGAAAAAAAATCATCCTGAACTGTAAATTCGAATTAATCTATAAAATCGATAAAGTTCCCCAGCCCTAATATATATTAGGGATGTGAAGCTATAAAAAATCTAATAATTTATAAGATGTCTGATTTATTAATCTGAATTAATCATACACATTTTTTGCTGTTAAAGTGTTAGGGGTCTGGAACGGGGGTGGGGGTGTGTGGAGGAGATAGCTGTAGCATAGTATTTTCCCAGGCAGGCACAGGTGCGTGTGCTGCACTCGGCGTCTCGCGTGTTTCACTCGTACAAATCTCTGGGTGGATAAGTGGGGAAACAAAACTAATGAGTTTTAAAAGTCACCCCCTAATATAATAGTTAGCACTCCGATGATACAAAAATTCCTCATTGCATGATTTGCAGAGAACGATACTGCTCCATCTGTTCTTTTTTAAACATAAACAGAGCGTTCTCCTCCAACTAATCCCAGGGCATGCGATTGCTCAGCGTTATTTTTTACGTGTTAATTTCGATCAATTTATCACAGAAAAAATAACGCGTAAAAAAATTGCCGCCCCTAATATATATATATTCTCTATGTGAACAAGTGTATTGAGACTTTAGTACTGGCCATTTTGGAGATCTGTGCGGGTCAGTCAAGTTCTTCCAGACCGAACTCATCCAACCATGTCAGGAATAGAAAAAGTTCTTCCTCAAACTGTGTCCACAAAGTTGGAAGCATGCCGTTCTCCAAAATATCTTGGTCTGCTGAAGCATTAAGATTGTCACTCACTGAAAGTAAGAGGCCTATCACAAAGCCTGAAAAACAGATGTGTCCCAATACTTTTGTCCTTATAGTGTATGTATTTCTCTCTTTCCCTGTCTCCCCGCTCTCTTTCTTTCTCCCTTTCTCTTCCTTTTTTCTGCCAGTCTTTCTTTTCCTCTTTGCCCATTTCTTCAGTCCATTTCCTATATTGCTGCTCCATCTACAACATGTACCACACAGGCATAGCATGGAGGAAACCTCAGTAAACAGTAAACCTTAACTGAGTTTGAAATTGGATTGAAACGCATTTAATTAAATTGGATCAAATTGGATTGTGAAGTGAATTTCATGGAGGCTGTGTGCTGCAACACTGTGTCTGTTGATGATGTTTTTATGGCCGTTTCAATGGTAGCAATTCACTGTAAAAACCCAAATGTGGAGATTTCACAAGTCATTTATTCACTGGCACTCTAGCGCTCAAACAGCTTAAGCAAATTGAGTGCCTTACCTCCACTGAGTTGTCTTTAATTAATTTGTAGCATTGCGCTCAATATTCTTAGCTAAATTTAGATGAATACAAAATTATGCTTAGTTCCTTTCTGTCTGCACTCACTGACGACTCTATCAGGAACCCCCTACTGGGTGCTTCCACTCATTGACCACTTTATCAGAACCCCCTACTGTGTGCTTCCACTCATTGGTCACTTTATTAGAAACCCCTTCCTTTTTCTTCTTGCACCCATTGACCACTTTTATTAGAAACACCTACCTTTGCTTTTACTTACGAGCCAATTTGTTAGAAACCCCCTACCTTGTGCTTTCATTTTTCGTTTTATGAACTTCAGCTGCCTATTAGCCCCACGATATAGGTGTGCAATTACAAACTAGCTCATCAGTTGTCATGTAAGTGCATATCCAGTTGATATAATTCACAAAAACCTTATTTAAAAATGAAGTGGCTTATCATTTTGAGAGACCCCAACCCCACTGAATCCCAGATGTGACTGCACAGTTTATCAGTTCACAGGACCACTGTTTACCAGATACAGATGGACAAAAGTATTGGCATGCCTGACCAATAGGGACTTTAGTGACCTTGCATTTGTGCCCATTCATTCTGTGGAGTGTTTATGAGGTCAGGGACTGATGTTGGACGAGAAGACCTGGCTTTCAGTCTCCAGGTGTTGGTGTTGGATGGGGTTGAGGCCAGTCAAGTTCTCCCACACTGAACTTATCCAGGCATGTCTTTATGGAGCTTGCTTTGTACATTGGGGTACAGTCATGCTGGAATAGAAAAGGTTCTTCCTCAAACTGTGTCCATAAAGTTGGAAGCATGGTGTTGTCCAAAATGTCTTGGTATGCTGAAGCATTAAGATTGCCCCTGAAAAACAGCCCAAACCCTGAAAAACAGGTGTGTCCCAATACTTTTGTCCATATAGCACACGTTATTGTGTGTTACGCTCATATTTCAGACATCGCAACAATGCTGGGATTTTACAGACCTCATTGCCACTGCTACATTAGTCCACCAACCCTAAAACAATGAACCAAGAACGGCTCTGTGGACAGAAACTAACTATTGATGAATACCTTTAGGATAAAAAACAGCAGGAGGGCTACAGCAGAGTGTGAATTACCCCTCCATAATTGGGGGGCACTGCCTTCATAACACTGCTATTTTTCTCTCTTTGGGGGGTGTCTGGGTCTTGATCGGGGGATACAGGACCCCCAGTACACCCTGTAATTCGAAACATGGGCTACAGTCTCTAACTGGACCCCAACAAGGTGGAGCTCTGTGGGAGGGGTTTCTAATACAGTGAGTGGAAGCGAACAGTGGGAGGTGGGAATCGCATGTGCACTCAAATAAAATACCAACACACTGAAATAACATTTTATCCATGTGCAACCACTTGGCACACTTTAATCAAGTAAATTCAGTGCCGTGCTTATCGGTGTAATGAAGTGGCCGGGTGTGCTGTTTTGTTTTGCTGTGTGTAAATGGACTGGCCTTGTCGATTGAACCGACTCCACAAGACATTTGTCATAATTAAAGCGCCATTGTGCCTGGGGACATTGTACAGTGTGTGGATCAGTGTGCATTTGTTTCAGCCCCTTCATTCAATATTCGTTGAGCGTGGGGAACTCTATAGCCCTCAACTTCTAATTATGCTAATTGAATGCGTGAGGACTGACATTTAATCCTAAATTATTAATAACAGCAACACAATGGAATCAGAGCAAGTTGCCTTCCAAGTCGTGACATGATCTTTTTTTTATTGCTACGTTTCCTCTCTGGTTCCCCTCTCCTTTATGGCCTATTTTCTTTCTTTCTTTCATTCTTTCTTTCTTTCGCTCTTTTGGCCTTTCTTTCTCTCTTTCTTTCTTTATTTCTTTCTTTTGTTCTTTCTATCTCTTTCTCTCATTCTTTCTCTCTCCTTCTTTCTTTTTCTCTCTCTCTTTCCTTCTCTCTCTCACTCCCTGTCTTTCGAACCCTCTTTTTTCTTTCTTTCTCTCATTCTTTCTCTCATATTTTCGTTCTTTCTTACTTTCTACTCTCTCTCTCATTTTTTTCTCTCTTTCTTTATCTCTCTCTCTCCCTCTCTCTCTCTCTCCTCTCACTCTTTCTTTCTTTCTTTTTTTCTTCCTCATCTCTCATGTGAGCCTATTATCGTGCTATAATTTGCCTCTTTGAGCGTCGAGCCATTAGTGTGTGTGAGGCCTCCTTGTTCATAGATAAATGAGAAGAATTTTAGAAATTTCCTGGAAAGATTGTACGTGCTGATAAGACAGTGTGAGTCGATCCACTATAGAATGTCCCCACAGTGCATATATGTGTGTTGTGTGTGTGTGTGTGTTGTGTGTGTGTGTGTGTTCACCGCAGACAGACGGCCCACACTTCTGACAAATGAGTTTGGCCTATTTTGCATTGTGTAATGCGATCGCTTCTCCAGCCTCGGAAAATCACCGCAGATTTTTTATTGTTGATGTTGTTTTGAATAAAGAAATGAAGCACTGCACACATCGCCAGGTTCACACGTCTCACAACAACACAGCTCCTTTTACACATTCCGTTTACACTGTCACTGCGACGCAGACTGGGTTTTCCACACAAATTCCAAGGCAAATGCTAAGTGTGTGCACCCCCTGAGCTGAATCGTGGAGGAGAAATATGAATGTGTAATAGTACATTTATTATGTGGGGCCTGACCCTGACTACATTAGCTAATATTTTAGCTATTTTATTAGTATCATAAGTATAGCAGCACAGGCTGGACTGAATCTGACCACAAAACACTAATATATTTCAATTAATACATCATATCTAACTGTTATCCATAGAATAATATGGGATTACCACACACAAACGCACACACACAAATACGAAAATATAGATCTATTACAATAATCCAATAATTCTTCTGTCAATTTACTATCAGAAATTAATACATATATCTAGGTCAGTCCGGGTCTTATTGGTTTAAGGCGCATAAATCCATGTTGCATTTAGTTTTGTTCTACTGTATATACTGTATCTGTCATTTTACACATGAAATCTGCTGGTTACATCAGGCTTATTTCACAGCTGCATTTATATTATAGTTTTCTACTTTATTTTGTAAGTAAGGCGCTTTGAATTACACTTTATAATTTTCATAATAATTTATTGAACATTTCTGAGGATCAGTTTCTGTTTTGAACAGCCGCTCTATTCTTTTTCTTCTTTTCAGGAAGGTGTCAGACAGTAGAAAAGCTGAAGGAAAACACACACGCGCGCGCGCACACACACACACACACACACACACACACACACACACACACACACACACACACACACACACACACACACACACATATTAGACCCTTGTGCCCCATGCTGGTGGTGGATGACTTAATCATCACTGATCATAATCAGAGAAAGAGTTAGAGAGAGAGAGAGAGAGAGAGAGAGAGAGCAGTCAGATAATATCTTTACAGAACATGTTTCCTCTGTTAAACTTGTGTTTCGCTGGTCTTCACTGTCTTTTCCTTCTTACTCTTGCAGCGTTTGGGTTCTGCTGTCATGACGGCCCTGACTGGACCGTTCCTCAGCCTCCTCTGGCTGGTCCAGGTGGTGTGTGCAGCTTTTCCGGAGGAGCCTGGACCCTTGAGTTCCATCCCCACTAAAGGTAAAACACTCCACTTTAAAACACCTATTTTCAGATTTTTTTTAATCAAATGGTCCACTTATCAAATGGCTCAGGGTGAATCTAAAGCTTCAGACTCTAAAGCGATTTTAGGCTGGAATTGTTCGGGTTTATGCTTTCTTACACTATTAAGTAAGTAATTAAGTAAGTAAAGCTTTATTGTCATCTCAGCCATATATACATATAGTACACAGTGATGCAAAATATCGTCCTCCTGGACCATCGGTGCAACATAGAACACAACAGAACAGCAGCACTCAGATCAACAGTGAGGGTAAAAGGGTTTATAAATATATATATTACATACATTTTGCAGATGCTTTTACTAAAAGCGACTTAAAATAAGAGGAAACACTCAAGTTTCAGAACAGTGTGATAGTCATTAACTTTATGTGAATGAATGTAGATGATGTGTAATATAATAAAAAATCATATAGATAATGTACTTATTGATTATTTCAGTACTGTCAATTATTTGAATTAATTTCTAACTACTACAAATTTTTCAGTATCTGAATTATTCAGTTTCTATGTATTATTGTGTATTTACTATGTGATTATTCAGTATCAACTATAAATTTTTCTGAATCTACTATGAATGATTCAGCATCTAAATTGACAAGGTGTTATTTTTAATTGCATTAAGGTTTGATAAACGCTTTACCTACTATGAAGTTACCACTCAGAGACTGTATGTTTTGGAATGAAAGTGTCAGTAGATTAGACAGTTTCATTAAATTAGAGAGAATGAATTGAATGAGGTCGGTTGTGACTGAGGTAAGTGCTGTGTGGGCGGTCATGGCTGGTCAGAATCTTTTTCATCTGCTTCTTCACTTTCACATTAGCTGTCAGGTTATTGATTACTAATCAATAACATTGATCCAGGGCTTCCCGGTCGGATTAGTGCTGAGGGAAACATGAGCCTGGAACTGGAGTACCAACAGAGAGGAGGCATAGACTAACACAGAAAGAAATACACTATATGGACAATGTATTGAACGTGACCCCCAACGTTAAAGTCAGCTTTCTCATTAAGAGGTGTAATAGTGCATACTGACATCATGATATCATTAGGGCTGTAACGATATGCGATATTAAATCGAAATCGCGACACTAAGATCCACGAACCCGTGTCGCAGTGTGGGAAGACTGAATGGCGACACACCCGTTCCAACTCCCAGAGTTATCCTTCCCGTATTTCACTGCTAGGGGAGCGGCCCGTGGGCGGTACACCACCTAATAAAACCTTTTTTACACCGTGATTGGTGTATTTTCATGTCAGTTTCAGGCAGTAACCAATAGTAGAGGTTGTTACGATTCCAACGATTCCTCCCTCCCTGGCCTTATAAATGAGCCGAGACTGATCTCAGATCAGTTGAGCGCTGCAGCACCTCATGTGCGTTTGAGTCTGTGGGTAAATTTTTTAGGCTCAACAAAGAAAAAAAAAACAGAAAACCAAAT
>JBBPCY010043202.1:0-13409 GCA_037974405.1 Brachyalestes nurse
AACAAGATCAAGAAGACTTTTTAGGCTAGAAATAAGATTCCAAGTCTTGGTTAGATCAGGAGTTTTTGCAGTGTGATTACTTCACAAATTGCAGATCTATCTGTATATCTCTCTTTCTATGACTGATGTATACACAGAAAGATATTCATGTATAAAAACACACATCCTTCATTACTGTTTATCCATACACTTTCATGACCCCATTATAGCACAGCAAGCAGCGCTCTCTGCTTTGAAGACCAGTCTTGCAGCCAGTCAGCAAGAAGTGGAGAAGCTGAAGAAGGAGAATGCAGGTACTCAGTCAATTCTTTTTTAAACTCTTTTTCAAATTATTTTCAAAAAAGGTTCTGAACAGCTGCTTTCACTGCCTCTCAGCTGCGCCTCACATTGCCATCTGTCTACAGAACAGGCTGACCAGCTGAGGGATGTGCAGTCCAAGCTTGCAACAACTGACAGCGAGGTGAAGAACCTGAAGAACAAGTTAGCAGGTAAAACACACATTGCAGTGGATTTAAAGCAGTTTTGCAGACTGTCTGCAGCAAGAGTGATGTGAATAAACACTGCAGTATCTATCGTAACAATGGCGCTCTGTCATGACAGTCTACGGTATCTGCTGTGACATGTTTATCCCTGGTTATGTCAATATTATACAGCAGTGTTGAAGTGAGGTGCTGTCTCATCTACAGACGTTTCTCTCAATGACCAAATATTGTTAAACTCTATTTACATTCACTGAAGAAGAAGAACTTTCTCCGATTATAGAGATGTTAAAGGACTTAGAAGACTTTGCCTTCATTTTTCCCAGGGCAAACAAGTGAGCTTCAGGACCTCAAGAGTGAGCTGGAAAAACTGAAGAAAGAGTATTCAGGTGAATGCAAATCCATGCATACACTGTCAAAAAACAGGCACTGGATAAAAACCATTTTCCAACATTCTCTATTCGTGGGCTCGCTTCTTGGCCCATCATCTACAACAGTAAACTACAGCTGAAAACTAGCACAAAGTTATAGGACAATATATCCTGCCCCTCTGGGTCTTCATGTTGCTTTCATTTGTATCTGTCTTGACAGCAGATTAGTGCATAATGTGCCAGTTTTGGTGTTTGATGCTTCGCTTCTGGCTTCACAGCAAGGCCAAAGGTGGCTTTCTCAGCTGCTTTAGGCCTGCCTGCAGCACTGAGAGGACCATTCAATGCTGAGACTACTCTGGTCTACAAGAATGTCCTCACAAACGTTGGAAATGCCTACAACCCTGCTACAGGTAATGTGAACACACATAACATTACAGGGCAATTTAAAGGCCTGTGGGCTAATTAACTGTGTATGCATGATTAAAGAGAGCTATGTAGCACAGAATAACAAATGAACTATAAGATGTATCCCATAATTATTATATTACATTCTAAAACATATTGTATATTGTACATTTTGTACAAAACTAATCAAAATATAGTGCCATAGCCTTTATTCAGGGCACATTTTATGTTATATATTTTTTCCAAAATGTGTATAACAGTAAGTGTATAATAAAATGTGCACTACAAAGTGTCTCTGTAGAGGAACTCATTTACTCTTAAAACATCACCAAACATGCTGTTTGAACGGAGACATTTAAGCTTCGCTGGTTTCGTTGCAGGCGTCTTCACAGCTCCGGTCAGAGGCGTCTACTACATTCGCTTCACCGCTGGCGTGTACAACAACAACAGGAACAACATTGGACTGAATCTGTACAAGAACGGACAACATCTGCTGCATTTGGGGGAAAACAGTGTTGATGGCATAGCAAAGCATGTATCCAGTGGTCTCACTATGGACCTGCAGGCTGGTGACGTGGTGTACACCCGCCTCCCAACTAACTACGTGGTCTGGGACGATGCGTATTTACGTACTAGTTTCAGCGGCTTCCTCATCTTCACCATGTGAACAAAGGCAAAGCCCGGCGCTGGAATCTCTGAGAGAGTCTATGTTGGGCAGCCTCTTTGCTAATGAAACTGTTTCTTTTTTTTCATGACTGTGACTACTCCAGTCACAGTGTATGACACTGCTTTCCACTGTTGACTGCATTAAAACTTAAAAAGTTTTGGATCCTTTACTTGTCACTGCTATATCTAAAACAACTCACTCTAAATAAAGTGATGCATAGCACTAAAGTAACAGAGTGCTGTTTTCCTGTTCTGTAGTATATGTTTATCATATACATAATAGTCACCCACATTTTTCACTGTAAAACCTGTGACAAGGTTTTAACTGTCAAGAATCAAGAGGTGTCAGATTTACCACAAGCATAATAAGGACATGAGGGACATTAATGTTATCATGAACATTTTGAACCTCACTATGGCCTGGACAGTAGGTTGAGCTGATCATCATTTGGAAAATTAGAGAATTTAAAAAACATCAATAAATCAATAAATACACAGATATGGTGAGTAAAGAGTCACTTTTCATTATTCTGGATCTCATACTGCCTAATCATGATCTCACTGCACAGACTAGGTTCTCCTCCCATCACTGTACATCCCATAATTTCCCAACTAGTAGGAATACACTCACACCTTACTCATGTTCTTCCCCGTACACTGTTTGCGAAGGCAAATCTCAGAACAAACACATTGCATTAAGATGTTCTTTCAGTGTTTGTAATTGAATCATCAGGACTTCATGAAAAAGACTAAAAAAGAACCAAAGTCCACCAGCTCTGGACTTTGGAATGAGTGCCAGTGAAAGCATTGCACAGGACGGTCTGCCTAAATGATCCTTTAGTGAAAATGATGAGAGTTGCCATTGCCTCTGTGCTGCTGCTCTTGCTTCTTTTACAGGACAGTCTTGGAGAGGACACCAAAGACTTGTCCAGTTCCTTCATCCAGCGGGACATCGCTGCTGAGCTGAAGAGTATAAAAGATGTGCTGAGTCAGCAAACAGCTTTGATAGTGGAACTGCAGAAAGACAACGCAGGTCTGTGAATGTCTTCAGTAGGCTTGTCTTATGCACGTTTGCTTTTTGATGTTTTCTTTCTGTGTGTAGCCAACCCTCCAAAATAGCAGTTTTTCTTTAAATAGTAATTAAAACAAACAACAACAATTAGATCTTTGTGTAGATGTAATGTATCCTGATACTGCCTGCAGTATGAGCATGTTAATAAACAGGAATAACATTAATAGCATTTCAGTTTCTTCTGGTGCCGTACTTCACAAGGCACAGTAGACTATACGAGAATCTGAGAACATTCTTCTTGGGGGGATTTTTCCAGATTTTCTCTCAGGCATGTCCATTTCCATCCACTAACTAGAACAACCCTGACCACATGAAACCACCAACACTGGGAGGGTGAAGGTGAGCGGGTGCTTCCTTTAGGTCATGTGAATATTTTTTGAACTGGGAAGGTCATCCTACTCACCCAGAAAGAGCAAAGACAAAATATGGCCACCAATGGTTGTGGCACCGCTGCGGGTAAAAGTCAAGGGCCAATGCTTGGACAATTGTGAGACTTAGAACCCCACGAAAATCTGAACATTCTGATGATTTTTCATTATGCTCTGAGGAAAAATACACTATTGTTTAGCACTAAAAAGTTTGCCTTTTTTCAAGCACAAGCAAGTGAGCTGTCAGCTTTGAAGAGTGAGCTGGAAAATTTGAAGAAAGAAAATGCAGGTAAATGCAAATTCGGTGCTTACGCAGTAAAAAGTGTGAAACAAAGCTAAAGGGCTCTTCTGGCTTTACAGGCAGACCAAAAGTGGCCTTCTCTGCTGCTTTGGGCCCACCAGCAGAACAGAAAGGTCCATTCAACGTTGAGACAAATCTGATCTACAGTAAAGTCCTTACAAATACTGGAAGTGCCTACAACCCATATACAGGTAGAGGTACTATAGCAGCTACTATTAGGTACACTGCATGATAATGAGGTAATAACGAATATAATAATGTTTAATAACATGACATATATTGAGTCTCATTCTGTACATTTAAAACCTCGAACTCCTTCTGAGTTGAACCAGGTGTTTAACACTGTGCCTCTTTACTACAGGCGTCTTCACTGCTCCGGTCAGAGGGGTCTACTATATACGATTCACGGCCAGCTCGTATGGCAACACGAGCAACAATCTGGGACTGAATCTGTACAAGAACGGGCACCATCTGCTGCATTTGGGAGAAAATGGTGTCGATGGCATAGCTAAGCATGTTTCAAGTGGTGTCACTATCGAGCTGATGGCAGGAGACGTGATTTACACCCGCCTCCCAGCAAACTACGTGGTCTGGGACGGCACAGATTTCCGCACTAGTTTTAGCGGCTTCCTCATCTTCCCCTTGTAAAAACAAATCAACAACTCAAGGATGTGCTTGAATGTACTTTTCCACATATGCAATTGGTTCAACTCACTGACCGCCATCACTGTCTTTCAACGGTTATACTTAACAACAGCCAAAAAGATGCAGTGTTTTTTCTTACGTAAATATGGGTTAGGCTCACAATAATGATGGCACCCTGTCATTTTTATCAACATAATATTGCATGAATTGTTTCTACTTTTACTCAGGTATGAATGTGTGTAGTTCTCTCATGTCCAAAAGATGAAATCGAAATAAAGCAGCACAAAATACTAATAAAAAGAAAATACTAGTCAAAATTGGTTTTTCATTCATTCTAGTTCAGCTTATCTGGGAATGCTGTCCCAGTGCTCATAGGGCAGAAGGCACCCTGGACATGTCACCAGTCCATTCCAAGGCAGACACAAAGACAAATACACTCTCACACACACACACTCACACCAAGGGGCAGTTTAGCATCTCCAGTCCACCTGAAATGCATGTGTTTGGACTGTGGGAGGAAACCAGAGCTCCTGTCTCCCTTTTGAATATTTTTAATGTAGTAGACATGAGACAGGAGCATACACCTTCCACAGTATCAGACGCTGGTGATTAGGGAGTTGCTCCTGTGATAGGAAGATTGTGGGTTTGAATCTCAGGACTGCTGGGGAGACCACTGAGGTACCCTTTAGCAAGGTCCCCACACACTGCTCCCTGGGCACTGTGCCCCTGGGAATGGGTTAAATACAGAGAAAGAATTTCACACTGTTCACACAATGTGTATGCTATAGTCCCACACAACTGGTACTATAAAGAGGACTTTAGTTTTAGTACTGCCCAAATATCTACAAAAGTACAATTTATTTTTGCAAAAGACATGATCCTATTAAAGAAAATATCTTTGCAACAAAACAAACAGCTCTCACTGTTGTGTTTGTCCATCCTGCTTTTATTTGAATTTACTTGTGACCTAAGTGACCAAAGTCCACCAACACTGGCCTTTGGCATGAGTGCCGAATAAAATAGAGACCCTGACAGCCTGCAGGACCTATTGGTAAAATGGCCAGAGCTGCTGTTGTTCCCCTGCTGCTCTTGTGTCTGTTTCAGGATGCTGTTGGGGACACTGAGCCACAGGGGGCTGAAAGTTCGTCCAGTGTCTTTATCCAACGGGACATCTCTGCCGAGCTGAAGAGTCTGAAGGACCAGATCAACCAGCAAGGAACTACCTTAACGGAGCAGAAGGCGGAGTTAGTGAAAATGCAGAAGCAGAATGCAGGTGTGTGAATGTGTTGAGAAAGCTGCCTGTTACAGTTACACTGGTCAGAGTGGACTTTTGAAATAAATAGCTAAATGCAGTAAGGATATTGAATAAGCTTGTGCATAAGTATATGCAGGGATTGACATAAGAATCACACAGTTTTCACTCGTTACACAGCATGTATTGCTTTCTTCATAGCACTGGGAAACACTTCAGTTGCTAGAAAAACGCAGCAACACACGCTCTCTTCTTACAGACACACACACAGTTTCAAAACCCAGGATCCCTTTCTGCAACGTATAAAAATGTGTCAACACAGAACATGGGGTGCAGCACCTAAATCTGTTCTGGCCAAAACATACAATGTTTTTGTCACAGTGAAAAGTTCCAACAACTATCCATGGAGTTATTTCATAATTAATGCAAATAAATGTATACTGCTTGTGTTGCAGGTTCACTCATCTCTCTGTTCTGTCTGACTACAAGAAGTGAAACACTTTGCACTGATGTTTCTCCTCTGCTGATCTCGTGGTGTTTAGTGTTAGGTGTTCTGTTAGTTGAAACTGTTAGGGATGAGCAGGTTGGGGGCGGGGTATGCGTGTGACAGAATGAGAGCGTGTGTGTGTGTGTGTGTGTGGCTGAGGGAGAGAGCTAGTATGAGAGAAGCGAGTGTGCATCTCGCTAGTTGGGATGTGTTATTTTTCTGTTTTACTGTGGCGTGGTTACGGCCAACAGTAACCTGTTCTGTGCAATAATAAACAGTAGTTTACGGAATAACTGTGTCATCCCTTCCAACCGTTCTGGTGACGCTACAGTATGAAGTATGAAAAATTCATTTCAGGTTAAAAATGCATTGTAACGCGCGTTACTGACATTTGTACCGAGTAAAATATTGTTTTCTGTAATGCCTTACAGTACCGTGTTACAGCAAAAAACAACGCATTAAAGTAATTTGTTATTTTTGTAACACGTTACTCCCAAAACTGTCTGGGACACATCCTTATATTTGTTACACAACTGCACATCTTAACTTCTTTTGCTTTGCATAAAGAGAAGAACAGAGGAATATCTATTGGCTGCTATAGTGACCACTATTGCTTCTGGTAATGATGCAGTTCTTGTATTAATCAAGAGGCCCAAAGCGAACACATCCTCCAAGACGTTACAGGCTGAGTGTGATTCATATGTAAACATTACATGTAGAATATGCTTCGTTCATTGCAGACTCGAATTGGCAAGATATGTGCAAGTCAATAAAAAAACCGGATCAGGCAGGTAGCCTCTGTCAGAATGGCACAAGTCCAGGTAATTATTTCTAATGAGTTCTGCAATACGGCTTAATCAACTCCCCCAAGAACACTTAAATGAATGCACCGTCAGTGGAGGATACATTATCGCACTTGTCTCGTGGCAAGTTTGTTTTCGTTCCCATTTATTTCAATTTGCCGTACTAAGAATATGGAGCAAAATGCCTGCCAGGTACCATGTAATGGTCTGCCCGTTGCTTATCTATCATTTGATTTATGGTCCAGTTATGGGTGCCCAGCACCAGAACTGGAGTCCCACTGACACACTCATTAACCTGCCAGTTTACATGTGAGCTGAACCAGGTGTGTTCCAGATATGCAGGGAAATCATCAAAATGTGCTGGTCACCGGCCTCCACGGCCCAGATCTGCATCCATCTATTAGGGGTGGCTAAACAAGTTGGACTCACCCTCTTTTAATAGATAAAAATCATCAAAATAAGCATTCACCTCATTTTACTCGCTGTTAACGAATTCCTTAAAGCTGATTATGAACTTCTGTGAACAGCACCACTTAAATGATATAATGCTCAGATGGGGCTAATATATATTCAGCTCAAGCTGTAGATTCATGCAGCCTATCTACATATAGATTAAGTGTAAAAAATTAAGTGTAAAAAAGTGTAAAAAATTTTTAAAACAAAATGTTTCAAAAATGGTTTTCCAAAATTAAAGTGTTTTCTTAAATTATGGACTTAAAACTAGTAACTGATGTTTTTCTGACAACCATGTAACTCTGCACAGACACCCTTTCCCTTCTGGAATGTCCACTTTTAACAACCCCATCAAATTCTGATGCATATTATGAATAAAACCATGACATCTTGTTCTTCTTGGAAATTATATTATATTAAGTTCAAAATGCGTTCTGATTTTGAGGCTGGTGCAGGTCAATAAGCCTCATGAGTTAACCACCATTCATTTATGGACACATTTCAGGCTTACATCAGACAAATTTAGTGTAGGATGATTTGCATTTGTTACAATGTTAATTACTGGGGCTACATTAGCCTCAAAGCTACAGTGCAACAAGACTAGGCAGCAAACATGCCTTGGTTAATCAACCACTTTCAGGGTGAGAGGGGAAGTTGAGTAGCCATTTACAAACTCCTCTAGTGCTGTGGAATCCTCCAGGGGGGCTCTAGGGGAAGCCTTTTTGTGCAGGAAACCATTCAGCTTTGCTCTCCCAAAGCAGCGGATGGTTACATAATTCATCAGCGCACCAGAATAGATATCCAGGGTCAGACTCGGTAAACCTAAACAGCCTTTAGCAGTACGCTCCAAGAGCACAAGAAGCCCAATTAACAGTTTCATAATGAACGGTGCACCAAAAAATCTTTGATCTCGCTAGATGAACTAAGATTACTAAGATACTATGTCAGCAAACAAGCACATGAGACCATTGGATCTATGGATGTGGTGTCCCTTTGTTCTCCTCCTTAACGCTTCATTGGCCTATTTCTGCAGTATGGTCCAAAGAAAAAGGTGCACTGTCATTTTGGGCCAGCCAAACCAAATTACACTTTGAGAATTAGCATAGAGTTGCGCCTTCAATAAAGGCTTTCCAAACTTTTGGAGCATATCTGGGAATTTCTGCCCATTCTGTTCAAATAACATTTGTGAGGTCTAGCACTGATGTTGGACGAGGTTCAGCTCACTACTGACATTCTGGTTTATCCCAAAGGTGCTCATCTGGCTTGGGGTCAGGGCTCTGAGCAGGCCACTGGTGTTCCTGTACACTGAACTGAAATCTACACCCTGCATTATGAGGCCTCTTAAAGGTCATAATTTTTGCACCTGTATACTGCAAACTCCCTAATTCCAAAATCAGTATATAGTGTAAACACATGTATGTGAATATAGCACTGATTCATTGGTGATTGGCAGTGCTTATCTTCATTAAAGAAGCTTCATGTTTAGCTTTAAGTGTTACCAAAGACAGAAGAGAACCTGCAAGTCCTGTTTTCATGCAAACTTAGCCGGCTAGTTCAGTGGTCATTCCCCATGGTCCTGGAGATTCCCCAAGTCTAGTTCAGCCACAATTTGCAACACCTGCTATGGCTAATGAACTTCTTCGGATGTTCTTGATTGGTTGGAGTATCATGTAGGATGTGAAGCATGTTAGATGCAGGTTGGAGCTAAGCACAGCAGGAAGGTAGATCTCCAGTAGGAGTGCTGAAGCTAATGGCTGAGATCAGCAGCTGTAGCTTTAAAGAGGCAGTGATGTAATTGCTGTCTCTGTAGGGTTTATTTCTGTAAAAGGGCAAGGACAGAACAAGGCAGCCTGCTAGGCATCGAGATAAACCCAGTGTGCAGCATATATGCAGTCCTATAGAAAGCCCTATATGTTCATTTAATATGCAGGCCCTGTCTTCTTTGATTAAGGAAAAACACCCTGTTTGCACTGGACAGTTTTGCCACGCGATTGAAAAAAACACAGTACAGACAAGCAAAGAATTGTTCTGCTTATCACGCCCCTAAGCCCTCACCAAAAAAAAACACTGAGGTGTAAAAATGGTAAGTGTGTTCCACAAACATCTCAATCAAATGAGCGTGGCTGACATTCTTAAGTGCGTCTGGCACCAGGCACTACCTTGGTCCGCTGCTTACCGAACTGCTGACTTATGCAGCATTTCGGGATTCTATCAATATCACAGCCTTAGCACTCCTAATCTGGAACTACGTTTCCAAAATCGAGCATGGCTGCATCTGTGGCCAGTCCCGAAGGTAACTGGGTCGTACAAATCACTGACCTTTGGGGCTAGGTTCAGCAGTTTGAAATAAATAAAAAAGTTTGGTTTGGATTCGTCCAAGGGAATCTAAGATTTTTTTTAAAAGGTGGTGAATGTAACCAGACGTCTGCTTCACAGAACTGGTTTAGAATACATTTCCTAAATCCTGAGACATCTTTTTTTATCATTGTTGACTAGGTTTTGGTCTTAAATACATTCACTGAGGAGGGGTACATGCAGGATGTTGCGGTATACAGCCTTGTTAATGTTGCCATGTCAATTGAGGATGATCAAAAGAGACCTTTGGGGGCCATCTTTACCTGTTTAAAGTGGAAAAAATGAACGAGAATGAAAAATCTCAGTGCTTTTGGGTTTATCTATTATTAAAAGGCAAATTTCATGTTGTAACGTTTTCTGTAGCATATCAGAAGACCTGGAGGACAGCATGGCTTCCATGAGAATGCACCCTTCTCAACTAACACAATCTAGACATTTCTACCAGTGAACCTTTTTAAAAGGCTACTCAAAAAGTGGGGTACAGTTTTGTCTGCTTTCTTAAGCACTTATCTCTGCATTTGGCCACAAACTGGGGACTTATGTTGCATTTAGAGGTTATAGTGGTTGAAGTGGTCGAAGATTCCTATTAGGAGAAAATAGAAGATCAGAAATCAACACATTTCTGTGTCTGAGGGAAAATACAGTGGAGCAAAATCGGTTAAGAAGTCAACAAAGTTGTTCAGAGTGGGTTTGGTTTGCCGTTCAGGAGAAACTGAGTGAGAATTGTTCAGTGGTGGTGAATGGAACCATATATCTGCCTCTGAAATCTCCCTCACAGAAAGTTATTCCATGAAATGGGTTTATATATATTTATAAAACATCCTTGACATTCCCACACCCTCCCCAGATAATGCCACCTTCTACATATTTACATATTTGAACCTTTGGAAATAGGCTACTCAAGAAGTTGGCTCCAGCAGGATCTAAGTGCATTCTTTAGCACTTATTCCAAAATGTGGCCAGAAATATGTTGCACTTAGTGGTTAAAGGGTAAACCAAACACTTTACTATGTAGGGAAAATGGAAGAACACAGACAGAAACAGAAATGTGTACAGACACAGAAAAAAACATATATAGAAGCAAATGTGTCTGTTCTTGAAGATTTGGCAGTGATGTATAAGTGTGCACTATGCAGCTGAATTCTTTTCAAGGTGAGAATAAAGTGACAAACTACAATTTATGTTAAAGTAAAGTGGCCCTTATAGTTCCCATATGAACACACCACAACACAGCGCACACTGTGAACAGTGTGAAATTCTTTCTCTGCATATGAACCCATTCACCTGAGAGAAGCAGTGGGCAGCCAGAGACGCAGTGCCCAGGCTGCACACTATAGATATTATAAAGTAATATTTAGAAGTATTACTTTATATGCAAACTATTGCTAATCCTATTCATGCTAGCAGCCACAGAACAAGTGCTTTTTGTCACATATTCACCTCTTCTAACTATCCGTTAAGCAGGTGGAAGATGAACTAGCACTGGGATCTTTTGTTCCTGTTGGTCCTCAGTTGGCCGTTTTCTTAATTTTTCAAAAAACACAAAAAAAAGAACAAGAACTTTACGAAGAATTTATGCCGTCCGGTCCAAAGGCTGTGACTCTGCACAAATCAGGTTGTGCAGGCTGGGGCCGTCATTCACAAGCTGACTCACAATAAGGTGAGTTATCAAGCCACCAGATCTCGTGCCTCGATCCATTATCCAGTCATTAATGAAAAGTGTTCCAAACAGCCTTCGCCTGGCATTGATAAATGATGCAGCTGTGATTTATCGTCAGCTTTTGCTCGAGACGGACGCATGAATATGGACACAATTATGAACATATGCCACCTAATAGGGACCTATTACTGGGGGGTCACACCCAATCGTACAGGTTTGCAGCAGAGCCAGCCTTTCATAATCATGAGCCAAGCTCGGATACGCAAGCTGTTGCTGATTAGTCCGGCTCCTAATTGACCAACATGCCTAAGAACTGTCCTCGTGGTCTCCAGGGGCGTGATAATTAACGTGGCAGAATTCGCTGCATGCCTCTCAGTCCAGAGAAAAAGCAGATGCTCATCCATAATACCTCTTTGTTTATGGGCAGATTGAGGAGTAACTGGTGGACAGCACTTTCCACAGCATGGAAGTCCTACTAAAGTTTGGACACACCTATTTTAATGTCTTTTTTGCTGGGAAATAACTGCATACCAGGGACCGACCCCACAAGCCCTGCTGTTCTGGAGATCCTCTGACACAGTAATTCACCCTAAGATCCTTATTCCCAGTCATTTTTCCTGCTTCTAACACATCACGAGTCTTCACTTGCTGCAAAATAAGGTGCAATAAGGTCATCAATAAGGTGCAAGGTGCCAATAAGGTCATCAATATCCTTCATTTCACCTGAATATACAGTGCATATCCACCCTATATATTTCCATTATGAGTCACATGTTTTTTCTGATAAATGGTGGAAATCATAAATGAGGATGAGTACCATAGACAATATTATTGTCTTTCTCCTGCAAAATACAAATGAGTGGGTACTTTTAGTGGTTTTGTTTTGGCATGTAGAGCGAGAGCAGGAAACGTGACGTAAAGGAAGGCTGCTGGAATGAGGAGCAGATGAATTGAAGGCAATAACAAAGAAAGGAAGGACAGTAGACTGCAGAATTTTCAATTCCCCATACATAGGGATTAAGCGTCATCAGCAGGCCTGTCAATCACAGGCTGTTTAAGTGAATAAATTATCCTTTTCCAATGAAGGAAACTTTAAGGGATAAATGTACTCATAGCCTTTAAGACCGTTCTAAAGGACCCGTTCTGGCAAATTGGTGATTTGTTCATTCCCTTTGATAAGCTCCTGGAAATGAGTAAACTTTTCCAAAATTCCCAGGTAATCGCTCTTTAGCATATGGCTCAGGTCAAATTGGAACAGTTGATAGTTTAATTAAGAGCTTGCAAAATGGGCTTTGTTTTGTTCCTGCTGTCCTTTGGAATAAAATCTTCTTTGGAAAATTCATTTTTTATTACTTTGCCAATAAAATTAGCAGCTTAAGTCCAGAGGACTCCGAGCCAGTGATTTGAGAGTGGTTGGAATGGGATGACATCAGTTGAACAGTTCATATGGCCCCTGTATATGACTGTCTTTGAAATGTAAATGAAAATTTGGGCCTATCTGTCAGCAAAAGCCAAGGGAAGGAGGCGCAGATGTAGGATTCCATTTTACTACGTAATTTTCAAACGAGAAACCAAAAAGACACAATGGCCTAAACAAACCAGAGATCTGCAAAACGGTAACTGAAGATGGGAGAATGATGGTGGACCGACACCAGTGCTCGAAGCAAAGGCACTTAAATATAAAACAAGACTAGAGCAAGAACAAATCAAATTCCATAATCCCTTAATTTAAACACCGGCTGGCTGTGAACATTCCCCTGGCACCCATGTCAAAATAAAAGATCTAGAAACAAAACAGAAAGAGTGGCCTCTAGCCATCGCTGACCAGGGAAATTATGCTGTCTTCCATTCTGTTTGCATTTGTTGGGAAATCTTGGAAGATCATGCAGAGTGGTTTGCTTTCTCAAAGCTATTTCTGTCCAAAGATGGTTTAACACTAGAACCGCCAACATTCCAGTCCTCTCTTGAACCGCCAAGGGGGGTCATTTTGACCCTCCTGCTGCAATAGCGTCAGTGATGCTAAGATGTCATTTCTAGAAGCTGTGAAGTGGCTCATTCCCATCTTCTTTTTTAAATAATAATGGAGACTTGA
>JBBPCY010043248.1:0-13405 GCA_037974405.1 Brachyalestes nurse
GAAACGTGTTAGAGATGGGATGAGCAGGTTGGGGGGGGGGGGGGTATGCCTGTGACGGAATGAGAGTGTGTGTGTGTGTGTGGCTGAGAGAGGGAGAAAGCGGGTAGGAGAGAAGTGAGGGTGCACCTCGCTAGTTGGGCTCTATTATTTTTCTGTTTTACTGCGCCGTGGTTACGGCCAACCGTAACCTGTTCTGTGCAATAATAAACAGTAGTTTACGCCATAACTGTGTCATCCCTTCCAACCGTTCTGGTGATGCTACAGTATGAAGAAAAAAAAACTGACACACTGAGTAATTGCCTCAAAAAATGATATTTAATAATAATAAAAAAACTGCTGTCAGCTCACTTTCAGTATGGTTGTTTCTAACATGAAAGTAAATCCATAAATTTAATCTGTACAATACATACTGAGCCAGAGGGGAACAAGATGGTTCAATGGGAAGAGGGTGACTAACTGGGGTAGAAAGCAGTGGGGACGTACATAAATTGTTCATTATAGGATGCACCACAAAATACAGATTACTCCAAAAATTTACCCTTACTGCGCTAAGCTCAGCACCTCTTAAAAAAGCTAAAAGCAAAGTTCATTTTCAGTTCTGACTGAACCTGCTTTCATATGGGGTGCTGAAATCTGATCCATATCCAAGCCTGTTTATACTGGGTGAATGGACGGCAAATATTTTCCGCTTGCCTCAGATCTAGTCAATCAACCAAGACATGTTTATTTTAAATGATCACTAAATTCTTTCTTCAGTATATTCCCTAAACGCTAACATGCTCAAACCAAATCCAGTTCTTCATTAAGGTGGAATAGATGTGGTTTAGTACACGGTATAACTTGTTTAGGAAATTAGTTTTAGCTTAATTTAGATATTCTCCACCAGAATCAGTTTAGGCTGATTCACCTCTATATTCATTAACTTCTTCATTAATAATTGATTATTAATTGGTTATTTGTTTATTAATTAGGGGTTTTCTATCAAGCAGGGTTTATTAAGGAATCTAGCATAAGCTATTCGGCCAGCGAAATAGTTCAGCAGAAGTACAGAAGTTAACCCTTTAAAAGCTCTTTCTAACTGCGTATTTAGAAGAATTCTACTTGACAATAATGGAATTACTTTAATAAGCATAGGTAACAGTGTCGCAGCCACGAAGGGACCTCCTTTAAATGAAGAAGAAAAGACTCGCTGATCACGCTAAGACAACATTTATTTACGAGACAACATAAAACACACAAACTAACTGGATGGGATGCTGGGATAACGATATGAATAAGCTCACTGAAAGTTACTGAAATTAACTGAACACAAGCTCCTGACTCAAGAAAACAGCCTAGTCTCTCAAGAACAGTGTAAGTGTAAGTATGTGAAAAACCTTAACACCATGGTTATTCAAAATAGAAGTAAGTGTTTACTTTTGCACTGGTCCTGGCAATGGAGTGAAGTCCTGGAAAGCGGTCCTGGACCAAAAAGATGGAGTGGAGTTGCAGCTCGTGGATCTTGCTGAAGGCAGGGAAGAGGAAGAGGCATCTGGAAGGTTGATTATGAAGCTCTCAGCGATGGGAAGCAGAGTGGAGTTTCTTTGAGAGAGGGCTGGGTCCTCCGTGCTCAAGGTGTGCTCCGGGTTCTTGAGAAAATTTCAGGTGATGAATGAAGCAATGGAGCAGACGGCTGGTCTTGAAGTCTGGTCAGATGTTCTTATGCTGGTTCCTTGCTTGTTCCAGCTTCTCCTTGCTGCTGCTCCTGGATGTTCTTGCTTTTCTTTCTCTGCTCACCTCTGCTCCATTGCTGCTCAAATGTCTATGTCCCAAGTCCCATTCTTATGGTCAAGTGAGGGCTGAAAGCTTGCCCCCCTTCCACTTGGCCCCTAATCAATCAGAAGACCCCCTCTCCCCCCTCCCCTCCCTGGTGTAGGTTGTGAGGGGGGGAGCGATTACTTTATTGACTTTGCATCAGTCAAAGGTTTCGCTTTGAAATGAATAGGAGTTGTCATGTGACTCTGGTCTCTGCCGGAAACATGCCTGCGTGAGGGGGGGTTAAGTGTGTGTGCGAGTATGACGAAAAGCCTCCAAAAGTTGAACTGCTCTAGAGTCTCTAAGTGGTTAAATTAGGGCCGTAAAGATGCATGATCAGCATTTGACCTAGTCCAGACATCCTTGAGCAAACAGTGGTGCCTTGTTCCGATACTGTGGTGACATTCTGCTGGGGGGGTAAGTGTATGTATGTGAATGAATAGAGAGGCAAGAGGTCTGGGACATCTGATATGGGGGAACAGAGCCTTTTGTTCTCTGAACTCTTGGCCATTTGGTGCCCTTGGGGGAGTCCAGACCCTCCCTTTGTTCTTGTGGTCAGGTCAAGAAAAAGGGGGAGTGTGGTATGCAGATCAGAGGAGACACTTTCTCTTAATCAATGAAAAACTGCTCTGATCCCACATATCCCCCACTTCGTCTGGATGGTGCCGTCGACATCATCCAGGCGACCTAACTCAGGAAAAGGATCAGATGCACAGGACATGGACAAGCAGTGGTTCCTCATTTTGACAACCTGGTGCAGGGTGAACATGTGGCACACATGCAAGGCCAAGAGAAGCACACGGTACACACAGGGAGGAAGAGAGAGAGAGAGTAAGTGATAAGACATGGACCTTGCTCAGCCCCTCAAGTGGGACATCAGTTGGTCATGGCAGAAGGAAGACTGTACAAGAGTTAATGAGGTAGCGAATCACAAAACGATATAATAGGATAAGGTGTTAGGTCATAGCATAAAAATAAAAAAATCAATATGAGACTCAATGGAAGGTGCTAGGTTAGAGGGCAAGGAAAAGAAAGGAGTATGTCACTACCATGCTGTGAGTTTCTTGGTAAGAATGGTACTGGCACAAAAGAGGGGAAGCAGAGAAGGAGTTCTGTGGTTAACCCAAGATACTTTGACAGTAGTGACCCCCACTTCGTTACTGGAAAGGGAGAGAGGGGATGGCGGCTAAAGGTTAGAGAGTGCAGGCTGGTCTGTAAAGAAGGAAGATATAGATAGGTTACGGTACGCCAGTGACCTGCTATAACTGACGAAAGTTAATGCAAGGTGTAAAATAAATCTTAACTGACTTAATTTCCCGGGCTCACGTGAACCACCCAGGTCCTTGTCAAAAACACTAAGATAAAATAAGAAAAGGGAAGAAAAAAAATCAATGGAAAAGAACAGAGGTGCTAAGTCTAGGTCACATTAGCAGTCCTAAGGAGAGGCAATCATCAGTGGTGCGAACCTGAGGTTGGCATCTCCAGGTTCATGGTGTTCGTAGTTTCTTTGTGGCTCTTGGGAAAACTGTGGTGTACATTGTTGGAAACTGGAGGCGGGGCCTGGCCTTGGGAATTGGTGAGTGGACTCGTCCCCTTGTTGGTTCCAGGTCTGTCCTGTCCAGTTTGGTCCTGAGAGGTCAGGCTGCCTTGGTCGACCACGTCGATCTTATTGCTTTTTGGCCTGATTTTGAGAGTATTGGCTGTGCCGGGGTGTTGACTTCCATCCTTTGTCATGGTCTTGGGAGCGGGAGTCAGCGTGTTCACCCTCCGAGTTTAACTCAGGTCTTGGTGTGGTAATTCTGAAAATGGTCGTGGCTTTAGTGTTTTTTCTTTCAGAAAAGGCTCTTTGCTTGTTGTAGGCCTTGATCACTAAATCCTGCAGCTGTTGGCTGGTCATAGTGCGGTGGCAAGCCATGAGACCTAAGTAGTGGCTAAGTATTTGGTGAAGATTTCTGAGAAAGATGGCTTTGAAGTTGGTGTCCTCGACCATGTCGGGCTCATTCCGTGATCTAAAATAGGCCCTTTGTAGGCAGCTGTAGTAGGCCTGAGGGGTCTCCGGTCTTCCCTGTTTAACATCCAGGGCTGTAGTCAACCCTTGGTAGTCAATCCTGGATCAAGGCTTCACGCACAGCTTGGTGTCATCTCTCACCATGTCTGATTGTCGATCCAGGAAACTATGGACTTCCAAGTTTGAGGTTATTCGGAACAAATAAACCCAATCTGTGGGGGCTACATTGTCCAATCTCCGAAGGTGAAAGTCCACATCCTGGAGGTAGGTATGGATATTGTGGCCTACGGCATGATTGGGGTGAAAGTGTTGATGGGAGTATCCTCCTCCATGTACTCCCTTTACATTTCCGGTTCCCTGGGTCAGAGTAGAGGGCTTTGAAGTTGCCTTTCAGGTGGGTCCCTGGTGGGTTGGTACTGTGGTTGGACGCTTGCGTTTTATTTCCCTTTATAACCCTGCTCTCAGAGGGTTGCTCTAGTCTTGAGCTTGTCCAAGTCTTGTCGGAGCTGTCTTTTCTCGTTGCTTGAATCTTCTTCTTCGTCTGCTGATGAAAAAGGGAGTTCTCGATCTTGTAGCTGCCTTCCAAGTTGTTCCTCTCACATCTTGGCTTGAGTGAGATCTTGTTGGGCTTCTGCCAGCAGGTGTTGGGTCTCTTCCTCCCTTTGGGCTGCCCTTTGAAATTCCTGCTGTAAGTAGGAAACATTGTCGCACAGCTTCAACCTGGCCACAAGGGCATGGGCCACAGATCCCAGCAGCTTGGGCTCAGCGATCTCTTACTCGATCTGGTTGGGTCCACTTGCTTGTAGTTGGTGGGGGTACCCGGGTAGAAGCTCATCGGTTAAGACCTCCAACCAGGCTCCCACGTCTTGCCACTGGTCAATGGGGCTTTTCCTGTCAGCCATATGGAGTGACGGATCTTTCAACCCGCAGTTGTGGGAGAGGGCACAGTAGACTTCACCTCAGTAGACCAAGGAGGGCTGCTGGGCTGGCACCGTGAACTTAATTTGGTTGAAAGAACACAGACAAAACAAGAGAGAGAAGAGAGCAGAAACAGTGATAATAATATGGATCTGGCGGTACAGGAGGGATCAAAGGCGTGGGGGAGGTAGAGATGAGATTAGTACCACACACATATTAGCAGAGGGGTCGGGACTCCCGACCAATTGCGAATTCGGAAAGCACGAGACTGCAGTCTACTCAACTTGTGATGACGGTCCTGCGTACCGACCAATACTCTGCTAGGTTGGAACCAAGTTAGTGTTTTCCCAGGTGTCACCCAACCACAGTCTAACACAAACCCTGTAGTGACAGCCCTTTGTCGGAGGGGCGTGTTGGTGAAGATCAAAGTTGGCAGTGTTTCTCCAAGTGTCGACCAACCATTTGAGACACCACAATCTAACCCCAAATCTTGTAACGACGATCTTGGACACTGACCAACCCTTTTGCCGGTCTACCAACAGATGTAGCTCAGCCGTCAACACCTGAACGTCAGATTGTTGAGGACCCCGTTCAGGTCTGACAGTATTGCGGAAGCCAAGATCTGTGCAAGCCGAGCCAGAGAAAGTCACCAAAGGGTAAAGAGTAATGGGTGATTCCGTACCTCGGGAAACACAGTGTCATGCCCAGAATCCTATATATATAATTAATTATTCATGTGCTCAACTGCTAAATTCAATCAATAATCAGACAATTGATTAATTAAATTTAATTAAGTTGACTTGGGATTTAACCGTGTTAGTCAATTCAATTATTTTAATTTCACTTACTGAAAAATGATTGAGGGATGGTTAAATGAATCGTAAAGGAAGAGGCAGGGTATACAACATTGTTAAAAACCAAATTCAGTACAATGGTTCTTCTACGCTAAGGACAAAATCCAAGATTCCTTAAACTTTATTAAATTTAATTTGCCTTAGGTCAAAGCTGCAAACAGCTTTTGCTATTTTAGCAGACCCAACTACATATATTGTAGGCGCTAGTACTCTTAAATTGCTTTATTCAGTTAAAACACAGAAAACATACTTTACCACATAGTTAGAAAAGTAACTTGCCTTCCCGGCAGGCACGAACATATGATCTAGAATGAAGCCAGTACCAGTAACTTGCTTATTCACTAAATTCAGCAGGAGGGAAAAAAAACAAAAAACGCACCCTTAGCCTAGCTCAGCGCTAGAAGGGAAACTTGCCTTTCATTAAAAACAGAAAAACAGGCACGAACTCACAACAATACCCAAATAGGTAGCTAATCTATTGGGTTTGTTTACTCATGTGTTAGGCACTGGCCTCTAGATTTATGAGCTCTTTAAAAGTTCAAAACAGGGATTTCTTTGCCTGTTTCGCGTTTTAAACACTATAATTTTGGGTTTGCTTCACCAGAAAGAGTTTAAGTTAAAACACTGTACTCTGGGTTTCTTCGCTGGGTATCACTGGGCTTGGTTACTGCAGTTATAACAAAGGAAGGCCCGTTTCTGGCCTATTACAATTATGAGCTCTTTAAACATTTATTGCGAACAGAGGTCGCTTTGCCCAAAATATGTATTTCAGTTCCACACTATATTCGGTTTCTCCCCGCCACATATCAGTCATCTTAAATACTGCAACAGAAAGTCACGCTTGTGGCCTTCGAGGATAAAAACTGCTTCAACTACACTCTTGTTCATAAAAAGGAAGTTTACTTGGCTGTCCGCATTCTCCACCAATTATTTAGGAAATTAGTCCGCTTAATTTACATATTCTCCACCAGAATCAGTTTAGGCTGATTCACCTCTATATTAATTAATTCCTTAATTAATAATTGACCAATTATTAATTGGTTATTTATTTATATAAGTGTATGTATGTCAATGAATAGAGAGGCAGGAGGTCTGGGACATCCGTTATGGGGGAAACAGAGCCTTTTGTTCTCTGAACTCGTGGCCATTTGGTGCCCTTGGGGAGTCCAGAACCTCCCTTTGTTCGTGTGGTCAGGACAAGAAAAAGGGGGGGAGGAGTATGCAGATCAGAGGAGACGCTTTCTCTTAATCAGTGAAAAAAACTGCTCTGATCCTACATTTGTGAGCTATAAAAATAAATAAAACTTCACTGATTAATTGATATTTTTTTGGCCAAATTACCGCTTTAACTTCTACCAGAAACAACCAAACAGAGATCAATAAATCTGCAAAATGCGTGCATGTATATAATGTAGTAAAAGCAGAACAGACACAAGATTTCTGTGACACAGCAATGCAACCTATCTGAACTGTCAGGTAAAACCATTCAAATACTACTTTTATGTGACGCCAAATCAATGTTACCCACATACAAATCAACCATAGTATTAAAACCCCTGCGTAATTTTGGTCCTTATACTTTTAAATCTAGAAATCTCGTTTTATAGACCACTGTAGTATTCCTGAAAGACGCAAGTAGGCATGTTAAAAAAATGCAGGATTCTGATCAAGCTAATTAAAACGTATCTGGTATTTGACCACTGTGGGTGTAAAAATGACCCAAACGGAAAACAAATCTAAAGGACGTCAATACGGACATGCAGATATATACAGGTCATATGACTCTATAGCTTGGGCTTCATAAAAATCAGCCTCACCTTCTTATATTTCTTATAACCTTTTGGTGGTGCTGTTGGTCATAGGTCCAAAATAATCTCATGGTCAAAGTAATCTCATTAAATGATTGAAAATTATTTTAAGTTTCCAGTCACTTGATAGACTGTTATTTGTAGTCCAAATGATGAAAGCTCCAGTGTTCGGGCCCCGTGGCTAATTCAGGAAGCTGAAGCAGGGTGGGAAATGATTCATAATACACTTTGCATATGCGTTCCCCCAGACTAAATCATTTGTTCCACCATCCAAACCAGAGGCAAAACCCCTCTGTTTGAGTTTGCTGCTCCATCTGTCTGCACTCTGTATTGGAATCCACTGCAGTTTACCAATAGATTTGCATTCACAATTAGAAGGAGTTTAGAGTTTATTGACCGCCCACCACTGGGCAGCCGTGTATTCTGCCACATCCACATCACATACACTGCTCTGCGCTGCAAAATACAGGCCCACTTTGTGCCTGTAATTATTAGGGAAAGAATCACTACAGCACAACAGTGGTGCTGTTATTGTGTGTGCATGAGAGACAGAGAGAGAGCGAGAGAGAGAAAGAGAGAAAGCGAGAGATAGAGAGACAGTGAGAGAGACAGCACATGACTAAATTAAATTTACAATATGCAGGTGCCTTTATGGCCAAGGCAGCTCAGCAGATGTGCATCATTTCCCCTCGCATTAATTCACTTTCTTTTTAACTCACCATAACAGAGACAGTTAATGTATAATACTACTTAACACTGATGGGCAGAAGACAGATGGCACATGCACAGATATATGTAACCGTATGACTGTGCAAAAGATTTTGACACATACAAAAAAAAATAATTAGAAAAAGCTGTTGAACCTGTCTAAGCACTGGCAATCTCATTGTGAGATCAAAAATTAAATCCCTGGAGATTCCACACCCATGCGTGACTGAGAGTCCAAGGAAGCATAAGTGGCTCTCTCTGTGTGGGTAAGGCAGCCATCCCTCTATTATCATCTCTCGTGATGCTAGCCAGTGTAAGTGTCTGTTAGATGATGTAAGAGGTTGTTAGTGTTCTCTTCCAAGCATGATGATGCAGTTTAAAATGTTTTTTAAAAAACTGTTTAAGAGTTTTGGACAAAAATGTATACATAGGGATGAACAGATCATGAATCTTTATGGGCTATCACACTGTTTTCGGGTCCAATGTTATTTCTTTTTTTTATGAATCTCATTCTGAGTGGGCTAAATGAAAGGGGCTTAATGAAAGACAATAATATATTTTTTATACAAGTTTTCTATGAGCAAAAGTCACATCATAAAATAAAGTACTAGATTGAAAGAGGAAATTAAGAAACAATCAGTCCTGTTTAATTTTGTTCCAACATTTTAGTAGTCTTTACTGACTCACATTATTCACACACACACACATGCAAACAACACTAGAGCTAAACAGAAGATAAGATAAGACATAAGATAAACCTTTATTAGTCCCACAAGTGGGAAATTTGCATTGTCATGGCAGAAAGTGGACAGAACGAAGGTAAGAGTATCAAAAATTAAGAACAATAGCATAGAATTGTAGACTATACCAACAGGACAGTAAAAAAGTCTGTATTGTAAGATACATACATACATACATACATATATATGTATATGTAAACTATATGTAAACTTAGACAAGTATGTTTATTAACAAAAACAGTAGTAATTCATCAGAAGAACTGCACATTTTAAATTGCACATTTTGCCCAGTATTAATATTTTAATCCAAAAAATTGCACGTTCCATCAGAAAAATTGCACTCAAGTAATATTGCACATTAAAGAAACTACCATGGTTGGTTGGATGTGTATGTTTGTCTGTAGTCATCTGCCAAGTCTCTATTGTAGAGCCTGACAGCAGTTATAAGGAAAGACCTGCAGAATCTCTCTGTCCCACTTCGTGGGTGCCGCAGCCTGCCACTGAAGGAGCTGCTCAGTGTTGTCAGAGTCTCCTGCATGGGGTGGGTGATGTTAACTAACAGGGATGACAGCTTCGCCACCATTTTCCTGTCACTTACCACCTCCACTGGGTCCAGAGGGCATCCTAGAACAGAGCTGGCCCTCCGGATCAGCATGCTCCGTCTCTTTCTGTTCAGATGCTGCTGCCCCATCAAACCACACCATAAAAGATGGCTGATGCCACTACAGAGCGGCCCCTGCACTCCAAAAGACATGAGCCTCCGCAGCAGGTACAGCCTGCTTATCGTCCAGTTGTCCAGTTTATTGTTCAGATGAACACCAAGGTACCTGTAGCTCTCCACAGCCTCAATGTCCAGACCCTGGATATTCAGTGGCTGCAGTGGAGGATGTTTGTGCCCGCGGAAGTCTACCGCCATCTCCTTGGTTTTTCCAGTGTTAATCTGAAGGTAGTTCTGCAGGCACCAGTCTACAAAGTCCTGGGTCAGTTCTCTGTACTCCCTGCCATCCCAATCAGTGATGAGGCAGACTATTGCAGAGTCATCAGAGAACTTCTGCAGGAAGCAGTTGGTGGAGTCATGAGAGAAGTGTGCAGTGTAGATAGTAAAGAGGAACTGTGCCAGAACCGTTCCCTGTGGGGCCCCCGTACTGCAGATGACACTGTCCGACACACAGCCCTGAATTCTCACATACTGTGGTAGGTTAGTGAGGTAGTCTAGGATTCATGTTGTGAAGTGATGATTCACTCCCGTGTACTCCAGCTTGTCCCTAAGAATTGTGGGAAGGATGCTGTTGAAGGCACTGGAGAAATTAAAGAACATGATTCTCACAGCGCTTCTGGTGGTCTCCAGGTGAGAGAGGGAATGATGTAGGAGGTGGATGACGGTATCATCCACTCCAGTGCTAGGCTGGTAGGCAAACTGAAGTCCAGTGATGAGCTCCCCAAGGGCCACCAAGGAGCAGCCACTACAGGTTCTTCATCAAGTGGGATGTCAGAGCCAATGGCCTATTGCTGTTGAGGTCCTTGGGATGTGGAGTCTTCGGCACTGGTACCACATAAGAGGTTTTCCAAAGCTGTGGTACTCTCCCCAGCTTCAAGCTCATGTTGAAGATGTGCTCCATCATCCCACACAGATGATCTGCAGAGGACCTGACAACCCTTGAGCTGATGCCTTATGGACCCGCTGCCTTCCTGGCTTTGATTGTCCTCAGTTTCTTCCTAACTTGGATGGCTGAAAGAGACAGGAGCCTCTCCAGACTTCACTAACATTGTTCTGTCTGTGGCTGGTTTTCCATCCTCTGTCTGTAGCTGTCTTACCCATCAATGATCAGTCTTTTCAGCTCTCTTTGCACCCTTGTCTCCTGATTTGAAGGCCCTCCTCTTCTGCTAGAGGACATCTCTAGCAGAAGGGGAGGTAGTATGGGAGGTAGGGGGGCATACACCCTTATCGCGATAACATGCGAGAATTCCAGGGGAGGTAGTATGGTCGCATGCTAATGGCTAACATCTCAATGACTCTGCTGCAAAGTTGTTCTTTCACAGTGATGTGCCCAGGGTCACACTATCTGTCATTCACAAACACTTCCAGTCCCCCTCCTGTCCTCTTACCGCTCCCTCTCGTCCAGTCCGCCCGCAGCAGCTGGAATCCGTAGTTACGGTGTTAGCCAGGTCTCAGTTAACATCATGATGCCACACTGCCATAATTCAGTCTGAAACCAGTTAAGCGTCATTAGCTTATCCGTCTCCTTCTCGGGCGACGACGCTCTCTACCAGCATGACACCCCGTCTCTTCCTCCTCAGCTCATTGGGGATGTCTGGTCTGTCTACACTACTGCGGGGCGCAGCACTAACAGCTGATCTCGACTGAAAACAAAGGGCCCATGCACCGGGCTTCCAAACACGGGCTAAAAAAGTAAAAATACCAAACAAAAATGACCAGAACTAGCACAAAATGGTAGTGCGTGGTGTCAGATTTAGATTGTTAAGACTAAAAATAAAAAGGGAAACAACTTGATTAGCTTTTAGTGCTGGATTACAGTAACAATGTGTGCTTCCAGGTGTGTGTTTGGGCCTCTCAGCCTGTGGCTGGCGGCCATTCCCCGGGCCGTCTGCCACACCCAATATTGCTGACAACAGGAACAGCCTGTCCAAAAAGCCAGCATATCAACGCCAGTACTAAAGCTTAAGACAATAAAAGAGCAACCAGCATCCACACGAGGCAGTACTTACAACAAAGATATATTGCTTTTTTACTGTCTGCACAAAGCACTGGAATTGGAGGAAGAAATTACAGAAATATGGAAGATTTTTCAGAATCTACAGCACTATGGACAAGAGGCGAAAAGCCAGAGGAATGAGATTTTAGCATTCAAATTGTATACTTGAAGCAGACAATGCCTTGCTATTTTGAATTTTGTCAGTGGTTTTAGTATCTAGAGCCACTTCAGTATGTATCCTTGTTCAGATACTTATGCCATTCATGGCTGCACGACTTCACTGAGATCTTCCATTTTTTTTACTGTACATGGTTTGCAGCATAGCAGTAGTGGGTACATTTCTACTAGTAAACATTGCAGAAGCTTTTTCACCTGAAGGTAGACTGCGTTACTCACTATTATGCTGTCATGGGTTATTTAACACAATTTAATGGAAACTGTAGTAGATCATAATAATTATTTCCATTTGTGTAATGTTAGTTGGGAAACCTGGGCCAACTAATCAATAACAATATTAAACTATTTTAAAGATAAACCTACAGATACAATATAATAAACTGATTTGCAGAATGCAGAAACGCACACACACACTAGCAGTGCATGACTGGGATGAGAATCAGCTGATATTTTATGTTAGCACACAATTCTGCCCAATCTGTGTTCTAATTTATGACATTATTAATGTGAACCAACCAAGTACATGTGCTGCATTTAAATGCAGTGCAATGATGTCCGTGCATGAATTAGGCCTATTCACCAGCTCAGTTCAAGTCAAGTCAAGTCATTTTTATTTATAGACCCATTTGAAAACACATGGTGCCAATTCAGTAGAAGAGAAATGAATAAAGCAATAGTGCAGGGATAAGCGCACAGATAAAATCAGGAATAACAGACAGCACACCACACAACAAACACAACATAAAAACTCAGGAGACCTGTTGGCCAAGAAGAACAAATATGTTTAAACCACTTCTGTTAAATATAAGAGTTTGATGTATCATGTAAACACTGTTAAAGTTTCAAAATTGTGAAGATTATGGTCAGGATTAGGTAATTCTGCAATCCATATAGTATGCAGAAAAGAACTACAAAAACAGTGTTTAGAATTCACTCTTTTTGCGAGGTCACAAAAAACTATTTACATATCTCGGCATATATCAGCCTACAGTAGTAGACCCCCCATTCATGATGACAAGAAATGTTCGCCGGGCACTCAATGAAAACATAGATCATTTGCATAAGTAGCACAGCCAATATATTTAATTATAAGGAGTAATAATAAACAGAGGTCATGTTAAAAATTATGGTTTTTCTCCAACACAAACACGATAAGTGGATCTTGGGTAGCAAGTTGATCCTTTTAACTCATCGTTTTTTAAATACATTGACAAACTAACTAACTAACTAACTGGGGCAGCGGGCAGACTTGTTAGGAAGTTGCTTCTGCGATCAGAAGGTTGTGGGTTTGAATCCCAGGACTGCCAGTGGCACCACTGAAGTACTCTCGAGCAAGGTACCATCTCACACACTGCACCCCGGGCACCCCCTGTTGGTGGCAGATCACTGGGTTAAATGCAGAGAACAGTTTTGCACTGTTTGCACTGTGTGCTGTGATATAGTGTGACAAATGGTCATCACTTTACAATTACACTAACTAATTAAGTAACTAACTAATGTTTACAACAATTGTTAATAAGAATGATAAGATGGAAAAAGAGTATAAAATAAAATACAATAAAATACTCGCAATTCTAAGTCAACCCAATATATTATATATAATAAACACACTAAGTCATCAATTTTACAAAGAAGGCTTTGTTTATTTGTTTTTTTACCCAACTCTGTCACACTTTTAAAAGCT
>JBBPCY010043279.1:0-5000 GCA_037974405.1 Brachyalestes nurse
AAGGGTGTCTTCAAATTGGGTCTCTCTCTCTCTCTCTCTATCTCTCTCTCTCTCTCTCTCTCTCTTTTCCTCCCCCACTTCCCCACTGGGTCCCTAAGCAGTGCCCTTATATTCCCTACACACTGAGCATGGGATTAAAGGAACTGCAGCTGATTAAATTTCTTCAATCGGAACGCTCTGCAACATTGTCATCATCATCAGACATGAAGCTACACACACTCTGCAAGAGACATGCATTTCCTGTGTTTTGTGATGAAGTGATAAACCGTAAATCTATGCAGTTCCACTCTGACAAAACATTTTATCCTCCTTTTCTTTATAATCTTCAAATCTTAAAACGCTTAAAATGTCTGAATAGCCCCCAAAAAAACAGACTTTACAGAGAACCGCTAGGTCACTTCTTCCAGAATATTAAGCTCTACTATACTGCTTTAAAGAGAATAATTAATTTGTGACTTGACATCAGTGCTAGTGTTTCAGTGTTTCTTTATCTGCACCTTATGGATCCAAAGCTGGTGTATAAAGAGGAGCTCAGGGAGTGTCCTGGGACAGAGAGGTGCTATTCTGAGAGTCCTCGCTGTGTATTCTCTGTCTCTCTTTCTTACCCTCTCTCTCTCATTCTCTCTCTCTCACTCTCTTTCTCTCTCTCTCCGTCTCTCATGCTCTCTCTTACTCTCTCATTCTCTCTCTCTCTCTCTCACACACTTTCTCTCTCTCTCTCTCTCATTCATTCTCTCTCTCTGTCTCTCTCTCTCCTCTTGTATTCCACTTGTATCAGGTGCTGAGAGAGGCCTATTTTAGAACGCTGTTTTTTTCCGCTGCATCAACTGCATCAACAATTTATTACTGAAGGAAACAGGGATTACATTTTTAGGACACCGTCCGAACAGATATAGAGCATGCACAAAAATACAGCACACACTCCACAGCACTCCACTCCACCAGTTTTTAGAAAAGGCAAAGGAAATTACTAAAAAGGGTTTTAGAGTATCTAGCCAACAGAAACCCATTTACATGGTGATATCTAGACTTTTGGGCCTTTCTCTTTTAAATGAAACCTCACAAACACTTTTAAAAGTATCGCAATCAGAAAACAAGTTATGAGTTCTAAAGTTCTAAAGCTGAGCACTTCTAACCCCGCCTCCCCCACACACACACACAAAAAAAACTGAGAAAATTGTATTTAAAGATTCTACCATAAGAATTGTTGTGTTTTATCAGAATTCAGCAGAGACTGTTAAACAATCCTGCTGCCATCTCTTCCCCCGGTAAATGTCAAAACACCCAACCGTCTACATGATGTTAAAGAAAACACGTTTTTTTCAGATCAGGCCAGCGTTCATTTTTCAGCAATTTGTGCTACAGTGTCTGTTCTGTGGCTAGCCTTCCCTCCCCATGTGCATCAATGAGTCTTGGGTGTCCCTGATCCTGCCACTGGTTCACCATTTGTCCTCCTTCAAAATACATTTGGTAGGTACTGTCCACTTCATACCAGAAACACCCCATAAAACCTGCCATTCTGTAATATGCCCTGCCCAAGTCGTCTAAACATTACAATATGTCACTCAAATCTTTATGCTTGCCCATATTTCCTGCTTCCAACGCATGAACTTTAAGAACTGTTCACTCACTGCCTAAAATGTCCCACTCGCTGACAGGTCCCACCGTACCAATGTCATTCACTTCACCTGTCAGTGGTTTTAAGGTTGTGGCTGATTTTAGTAGACTTTAAGCCAATGACAATAAAATGCAGATCAATAATTTACTGAAAAAATCCATTACATCAGTGCTTTTGCCACAGATGTAGTGGATCAGCCAAGACATATATGATGTATGAGGTTTGCTTCTTTCATTTCACAAAAACTGAAATTCAAACAGTTATGACACAGCTATGCACTGTGTATCTGCTTTTGTCAGTATATCATACAGTATCAGAAACCACATAAACAGGTCTACTCAAGATCACATTGAGACAAGCATGTGATTTATATAAACTTCAATATAAACCTCCACTCTTGTAGCAAAAGCAGCAAAGATCAGACACCAAACTAGACGGAATCTGATTTTTGGATGAACTCTTCCTGTAACTGATCACATCACAGGAGCTTTGTAAAGTCTGCTTCTGTGCGTGTGTGTGTGTGTGTGTGTGTGTGTATATGTTGTATATACTCACTGTCAAGGCACTGGCTACACACGGTTTGCTGATCTCCGCACTTTTGGATGACCCCCTCCCCCGGCGGACACTCTATACAGCACTCGCCGCTCGTGGTGTACTGACCAGAGTCACACACCTCCTCCACTGCCCGCTCCAGCTTAGAATCACACACTACTGCCACCTACGGAGACAAACACAGAGTTAGGCCACATTTCCTCATGTCGAGACATTTTCAAATCAGGCCATACAGCAGTTCAGTTGCATGAACTGAAAGTGCAATTGAGAGCAATTTCATTCCTTCATACATTACATTTTGATGTGTTTACATTTTAAACACAGGCCCATCACCGCAAGAAGGTTAAAATGGGCAGGATCCTCCCGTCCCCTCAGTTCTGGACATGGACTGAGCTGTAGCTGAGAATGTCAGGCCCGATATATCTTTGTCTTCAGAAGACCTAATGTAACTACAAACACTGCTGTATCTGTAGTTTGACGCTATTCTGTAAAACTACAGGCTAAACTAAACTCTCTGAAAGCAGGTTCATGTTACACCTGCATTCAATTGACATTTAAACACTTCAACACATACAGGACTAAAGAAACAGTGTGCTGTATTTTAATGTACATCTTGACCCATTTAACCCATCAGAAATGCATGGAAATGTGGCTAAAACAAGCTAGCAAAAAGTTCTTGCTAATTCATTACTGAAAGATTGCCCAGGGAGATGTGTATTACTGTCACAACGAAACCAAACTCCTTCATTTTAGCCCTTAAAATTGCCTTCATTTTGACCTTAATTTCCAGGAAATTAAGGAAAATTAAGGAGCAAAGTGCACAGATAAAGGCTGATAAGGGGTAAAACTACTCAAATTTCCCCATACTTTTTTTTAAATGTACTCCTTTAATAAGAGAACCTCCTGAATTAATGCCTTATGTTTAAGGGGTTTCACATTCATTCACACCTTAAAACCACTTTTAAGGTAAAATTAAGGGATCAGTTCAAAAATGAATGGCCACTTAATTCAAACGAAGGGGTTTGGTGTATTCTCAGGGGTAAATTCAGGTAGGGTTAAGCACATTCTAAGCACATTGTGTTTTGTAATGTATAGCTGGTGTATGACTAATGCCCTGGCATAACATTACTGAATTGTTTGCTTTCCCTCAGGTCACCTGAATACTTTCAGTATTTTTTTCCTCAAATCACACCCATCCCCCAAGCCCCTCACCCCCAGCCCCTCACCCCCGTCAGAACTGCACTGAGCTTCCGCTGTCTCTTGTATTACAGTAACACTCCGCCTCATCCACAGAGTAAGTGGAGTGCATCTCCTGCTGCGGCCTGAGGGGTTCAGAGGTCATTAGGGGCAGAGCTGGAGCTCACGCGGTGGCCGTTCTGCGCTGTGTGGGTCAGGGAAGCAGGGTGTGTGCAGGAGCGGCAGTGATGACGGTCCTGTTTGCAGCTGTGTCGGCTCTGCTGGCCTGAATGCACTGCTAATGGGCCACACACCAACACTCTGAGGACCCATATATATGCTTACAGTCCTCGAGGCAGCTATTATCCCTGTCCTTAAAGGGGGATTCTGCCGATATTTCCGAGCTTCCTCAATCCGAGATTTTTGATGTGAAGCGCTCCATTGTAAAGAAACTTGCTATCAGAACTGCACCAGGGCTTCAGTGCATAATGAAGCCAATTAACGAAAGCCTACCAATTAGCCTTGCTCTTTGCATTGCATGCCTCACTGCATCAATGCACAAACACATCAGACTTTGTTGATTTGTTTGCTAATCTCAATTAGACTTTCTTATGTGGTTTCTGACACCATATGACACACTGTTGTGTACAAACAAAGGCAAAATAAGGAACTTATATAATGGTTATATAGGCAGTTAGCCTAATGATAATTGTTATGCATTATGTTTTTATTGCTTGTTTGCTATGTTATTCTACGTTACAGCTCCAGCGCAACATTACGGAAAGAAACTTTAGACACCGCGTCGGTCTTGGCTGATTGACAACATTTGGAGTGACAGGGAAACTCTGTAAATTAGATTTTTCATGATCTATCGCTTTAAATGAAATGGGGAAACCCCACACAAGTACAGCAATGCAAGGACTTTTGAGCTTGGTGTCATGCAGTGTGTGTGTTTGTGTGTGTGTGTGTGTGCGTGCACCGAATTTGTGAACTTCATAAGTTATCTCCTTTGTCTGCTCTATACAACTCTATGCAATGCATTCTCAGTGGGCTGTTGGGAACTAATTGAGTGGGCGGCACTCACACACACACATTGTGTTCTTTTACACACACTCCTAGCAGCACGGAGCGACTTGCATTCATTTACATATGGAATCCAGATCTTTTCAGAAGGGGCGCGCACACACACAGTCTACTCTTTCCCTGTATTAATTTGCGAATGGATTAATTCATTTTTACTCGTTCCATATGACGCTCTTTCAATAAATACACTAGCTTATATAAACACACACACTCTTCTGCGGAGACAAATTAAAGAATATGTTCTCTGGCATGAGGACCCATGCATGTTGCATAAGAACTTGAATAAGGAAGTCATTATCGAGGCCACGTTGTGTAAATGTGTGACTAGTGAGAGAAACGGACAAGACCTCTGTAATCGTTATGCAAAAGTATGTTTTTATAAAACAAATTATTCTTGACTTTCATCTCTCTCTCTCCTTCTCTCTGTCTGTCTGTCTCTCTCTCTCTCTGTGTCTGAATCAGTGCACCTCCACTCTCGAGAGTCCCCCTCTCCTCTCCTCGCCTCGCCTCTCCTTTCCTCTCCCCCTTTCATTCAAGCACACATGCACACAGACAGTAGCCAATTTAACCC
>JBBPCY010043279.1:10000-13404 GCA_037974405.1 Brachyalestes nurse
TGAGAACTGCGGTGAGTAGAACGAAACACAAGAAATGTATAAACACCGAAATGAAACAAGAAACAGATGAGAGCGATGACTGAGGGGCAGCGCTACAAACAAAACACAGGTGGACATGATAAGGAATGGGCCGAGCTGGGGCAAATAGGAGACACGACCTGGGGTGCTTTCAGTAAAGAGTATGTCCAGTATATCTATCAAGTCCAGCTTAAGAGTACAGACTCCCAGGGACCGGGAGGATGCAGGACCCTCAAGCTGCATTTGTAACAGTAGAGCTCTTGTACAATTCAGTTTTGATTCGAGGCTCTAGACCTTGCATTTTAACCTAATTGATATTTACAATATAATAAGATATAAAACAGTATAATATAATACACATGTACAGTGAAAACTTTTGGACTCCACATCATTTTACAACTTATCCAATTAATTCATAAACTGAAGAATATCTTTCTTATTAAGCATTGAAAAGTTGCTTAGAGTTGTCAACTATAAATGAAAATATGTCAAACAAAACACACTTCCCTTGTGTAATTAATATGTAACAGTGGATGTCTGACATCCTGTTAACTGGTTGTGCGGTGATGCAGAGTCAAATTTTAGACTGTCCTTTAACTTTAAATGCACTCGTTCACTGTTTCATCCCATTGGCTGACACCAGCAGTGTGGTGATCCATATTATAGTTATAAATGTACTAGGTGGCTTGTAATAGGTCTGTATATTCTGTACAATTATTTTCTAGCAAAGGATTTTGAGAGTATTTTTCGTAAATATTAGGTGAGTAATATGCAAATGTTGAAAATCTCAATGTGTGACACACACACACACACACACACACACACACACACAGTTAATAGTTATGGTGGAAGCAGTTTGTGTTTGATGAGAGAGGAGCACAACAAATTAATGAGCCCTTAAGAAACAGTATAGCACGGGTTGAGCCCGGTCGCTTAAATCTTCCAGTTATGTGATCATTCCTCTGTCAGCATTGCTACTACTTTGTGTTAAATGCATTCTGTGAAACCTGTCCACACAAGTCATGTCCTGAAGTGTCTTTATAAAACTGAGAACACTGCCAGGTATTTGATCTGCACTTGGCTAGATGCAAAAAACACATGTTGAAAAGAGAACAGAGAAGAGTCTGAACTCTTTCATTATGACTTGGCCCCCTCACTTTAGGTTAATTTTGCATTTGAATGTTCCAGTTCCACCTTCAGTAGTACAGATGTTCTGTGCCGTATTCCTGCCCCCATTTATGGTGGAACTAAAAAATTCAGCTTCACAGGCCTCCCAAAAATCAAACTTCTGTCAGCTGTTTTCTTAGCTTGAAAACAGTGTGATAGAAAACATAAAAACATATACTATGGAATCGTTTCTACAGGAGCCGTGTGTTTCTCATTATTGGAAAAGATAGCAGTCAATCTTGCTTAGGCCTTCGAGCCTGTAGCCTGTAGACAATCGTCTAGTCTTTTCTAATTTATTCATTTTTGTATTAGAACCAGTGGACGATCTACAGTGTGGAATGTCGGTTTAGTTTTTCTTATTAAACTAGTTTAAAAGTAAGAAAACAGCTCACAGATTTAGAGTGTTGGCTGGTCAGTGGTTTATTAGTCAGATACAGGCCTGGATGGTCATAACCTTTTTTGCACGTTGGTGTTGGTGCTGTTTGGTTCGGCATTTTGTGGGTCTGTGTTTAAGCTTAGTGTGTGTGTGTGTGTGTGTGTGTGTGTGTGTGTGCTGGCGGGTTGATTTATCATATACAGACTGCTGACATTACAGTTAACAAACAAGATAATGGAAGGATTGTAAGACTTCAGAACATGGCTGCACTGTACTGGCTCCATTAATATTGTGAAGAAAAATAGGCCCCCCAGATGTCATATTAGAATTCTTACCCTGCAATAAGAGACTGCAGAGTCCAAATGATGCAAGATGTGGACAAGGCTGAGGTTGTTCCATTGCAAAAACATGGAAAAAAACCCAGATTTAAGGAATGTTGATGCTACCTATAGGATTTAACAGTCCCATCTGCTGGGCCCATGCATTTATGCAGGTTATTTACTACGGTTGCATTTCAAGTTAGAAATCCTGTCCACCATTTGGGTATAATACAATGATTTCGTACCTAATAAAACCGGTGCTCCACATGGCCGTGCAGGTGTGAGCTTTTATCCCTCAACTGTGCTGCAGTACTGGTCCAGTAGGAGTCTATGGCCTCATGGTGGATTGCACATGTCAAGTTCATGCACCCTTAACAGTACGCAGCTATTGAACCTGAACTCTTTAAGTACTGATATGGATACTTGGTGGTTCGAATCCACGCTGAATCAGCAGTGTAACTATATGCCTGCTCCATTCTCTCTCCCCGGTATCCACTTACCTGCTTTAGTATGGCTCAGCAAAAACACAATGTCATTCCAAATCTCCAGGTCACACAGAGCTCGAGCGGAGGACAAAACCTAGCACTGCGCATCACATTCTTCATTTAATCATGGAAAGCCTGGCTTACTTTCCTCATTTGGGCTTCAGAAAATGCTGCCTTGGCCAGAAATCTGCCTAAGCGATGTAGTCTGAAGTGGTTCTCAGGGAGAGAACGGCCCTCCACATTTTGGTTTTTGGTGCTTGAGCAGGATTCATATTCATCTCTCTGATGCAAAGAAACTTTCTATTCATGAACAATTCAGAAGGCAGAAGACAAATGTTAAAATTTACCCCATGAATTCTGTACACTTCTCCATGAATTCTGTACACTTCTCCATGGACTCTGTTCACTTCTCCATGGACTCTGTTCACTTCTCCATGGATTCTATATACTTCTCCATAAATTCATTATAATTCTCATTGAATGCTGTACACTTCTCACTACGGTCATGTTGTTGTTTTGTTTCACTGTTGTTTCACTCGACTTTGATTTGACTTTTGGTGACTTACTGAAAATGTAGCTCTCATGGTAATTCTACTTCGCGTAGACCTCATGTAGGTTTTTCATCCTGTCCCTCAAGCATGGTTAGCAAGTTTAGCCTAGCTACTACATATCAAACTAAAGCATTAGCGCTAATCTGCTGAAGGCTGAGTGGACGTCATATGCAAATGCAATTGTGGTTGTGACATCACAACCATGATGAATTCGAAACACTGTTCTTTGTGGGCTGAATGGATAGTCATGTGGAAATGTGTTTGTGGTTGTGACATCACAACCATGAAGAATTTGAAACGCTGTTATCTAATTTCACATTTCAATATTTAACATGAAACAAATCATCTCCATCATTTATCTCTCTCTCTCTCTCTCTCTCTCTCTCTCTCTCTCTCTCACACACACACGAACACATATACAGCCAGTTTTGGGCAACTAGCAATGAAGACTCGTCACGTTAGCATGCTAGTTTACAGTGAAATATCT
>JBBPCY010043299.1:0-13401 GCA_037974405.1 Brachyalestes nurse
ATAAGGATATACAATTAGAATTATGATTAAAAAAACTATTTAATATTTCTATATTTGTAAAAATTAAATTATTGTCATCCTCTTTTATTTGAAAGTAAATAATGCCAACAAATGGAATACTCTATTTCCAGTTAAATGGAAATGTTTTGTTTGTTTACTCCAGTGCAATGTGTTTGTTCATGCCTGTTGAATATTGAACACTTCATTCTAACAGGCGGTTCTTCATGGGAAGGATAAACACCCCCTTAAATCTCTGATGTACCCAAATATGGACATTAATAATAACAGTTGGGAATAAACCTCCATTTCCCATTTTCATTTCACCACATGGTCATCTGTTTGGTGGCTTTTTTGCTTGGGTGTGACATTTTGTCATTAGTTACAGCATATTGCTCGCTCTAACCAGATTGTGTGTGTGTGTGTGTGTGTGTGTGTGTGTCTGTGTCTGTGTCTGTGTGTATGTCTGTGTGTGTGCATGTTTTGTCAGGTGCTTGTTGCTGCTCGTGGTTTTGCCTCAAGATATACAAAAGAAGGATGCTGTCTTTTCAGAGCGGATGTGAGTGTGACAATTTTTTAAAATTAAGTTTGTGATTAAAATTCAATGTCACATTTAGGGGATTTCAAAAAGACTGAATTAAATAAAAACAACAATATGCATCTACATGTAGCAGAACTGTACTAAATAATAGGGATATGATGATACACTCAACCCAAGATTTGAATTACAAATAGGTTCACATTCTGGTACTTTCATGATATTGTGAAGAATAATGATGGAGGTGTCAGTGTTGTTGCATGAAGAGACTATAGGCAAGAGGGGTGCATGTATGGACCTGAATGTACTGGAGTGCGTTATTGATCGTTCCTGGTCATCTGCAAACTCTGTAGTGTTTAATGCTGATTCACCATGATACACATTCACATCCCCCTTCCCCCCCCAAAAAACATTTTGACACAACAGTTTGTTTTTTCCCCCAGATGCTTTGTCGGACTGCATACTCAAGTGTGGCTCTGTGTGCAGCTGTCTTCTGCTTTCTGATTAATTCTGATGGACTAACCACTGGGCCACTGTGTCTTCACAATGGAACCGAGGGTCTAGAGTGGTCCCAGCCTTTAGAACATCCAAATTTGGAGTAAGTGAATAAATTTGGTGTTAGTGAATGTTTACATCTTATACATCTATGGGAAAGTACACATACAGTCAGCTCCATAATTACTGGTAAAGTAAAAAAATTCCCAATATCACACTGAAGATGTGAGAAAAAATCTAAGTTAGCTGAAGTTAAATAAAAAGCTTATGAGAAAAATAAAAGCACAACCTAATTAATGGAACCCATTGTTTATTTGTTTGTTTGATTTTTTTAAAAGTTAAATGTAATAAAAGCATATTTGCAAAATATGGTAGCAAAAAGACTCCGCCATGCCAACATCATCTAATCACAAACTTAAGCACCCAGAGCTCATTAGACTTCAACATGGTTCTTTAGTCAGGGGAATCTAAAATTGGCTCTTTGGCAACAAACAGAAAATGTTTGTTGCCAGGAAGATACAGAAAATGTTTTCCACATTGTTAAGTGTGTGGAGATTCTATTGTGTTTTGTGGCTGTTTGTCCTAAAAAGGCTCTGAAAACATTCTAGGAAACATGACATGAGCTATGGTTTAATTTTCCAGCAGAACAATGATCCAAAACTGTGATGGAAGTTTTTTTAAATCTTAAGAAAAAATGAATACTACCTAACATTGTGAAGCAAAAGCTCAGGCTCATCCCTCTGTGTGGGGAAGAACACTTCCTATTCTTATATCATGACAGTTAACTTGGTCAGACATGTGAGTGTGACATAGATGTTGTGCAACTGGAGTGTGACGCATATATGAGCTTGGTTTTTGTTCAAAAGTGTCCAGACACCTGTTTGTTCATCATTTTTATCCTTTAATGTAAGTTAATGTAACATTTTTTTTCATATAAGCTGGGATCATTTCTACCAATCCATTCTTCATGGATTGCCCTCTCAAATTAGAGGGTATTGGCATAATGGCAATGATTTATTTATTACACTACTGAAAAATCAGTGTTAGGGTTAGGCAAACTGATGATAAATACTTAAAAGGCAAAAGCCCTGTGTTTGCAATTAGTTAATAGCACATGTTGATACAGAGAACAGATAATAAGTGCAGCTTTTAAAGAAAAAAACAGACAAAATATTAAGAATTAAGAGTAGAAAGGGATTACTCTATATCTCTTAGAAAAAAAGTGGTTCTATACAGTACCAAAATGTAAGTTCTTTCTCTCATAACAATAGTTGATCATTTTTGGTGATATATATATTTTTATATATATTTTTGTGTGTATATATATGTGTGTGTGTGTATGTATATATTAATATATTAATGCTGGCATTCATAATACGCAAAATTCAATAATTAATTCAAAAGCAGTGTTTTTGTTTTTAAAGTACTGCTATATGAACAAAAGTGCAACAACATTTGGTTTGCTAACACTTTAAACAAATAATGTGCTGTGTTTCCACGGTGTTTCCTTAACACAGTTACGCAGCTACAGTTCAAATATTTCTATAAATCTCAACTTAAACATTTATGTCATCAAATCAAATATAAAAGCTATTTGCCACTGCAATATAAAGAAAATATGAAGAAATAAGGGGTAGCTACAGAATATTGCACAGTATTGTTAGTTAGTGTTGCTGATGCTCTTAAATGCATGTATGTGTACCTGCTTCTGTTGCAGAGCAGTGAGTTACCTGTATGAGCCTAAGCGATGGTCCTCAGCCTGTTTGGAACCTCGTGGAGTTGTGATGTGGAACATCGTTCTCTTCTCTACTGTCATGGTTGCCAGTGGACTTCAAGCTGTCATCTGCATTGTGCAGATCCTGCACACCATACTTGGTGTGGTTTTTGGGCCACGCTTTTGTAAGAACAAGGTAAAGGAGTTTATCATGTTAATCTGGGCCTTGTTTTAGCATGAAGACCTTGTGCACTCTTAAGTCATGTCCTATGCAGTCATGTTAAATGCAGTTTCATATATTTTATAGGTTGTTCTTGCCTGATGGAACAGGAGGAGAAGATGGGTTCCTGGAAAGAAGCGATATGTCAAAGTCAAAGTGAACTTTACTGCCATCTCAACCATATACAAGTATACAGAGAGACAAAAATGTGAGACATGCCAGTGCTAGTATAACATTGCTGTTCTTCTTTGAAGCACTGGGTTGAGTAGAGGTACTGCTGAGTTATTCTCATTCTGCTCTGCCTTTATTACAAAGTGCAGAACTACAGTGCTGCACTACAATGCAAAGACATTCCGACATTCTTACATAATGTTGTGCTTTTATGAATCAAGGAGGTTCCTGGTAGTTCAGGGGTTGCATTAAAAATACATCAGTACTAAGAATGTCACTTTGGGCAGTAGTGAAGCACAGTACCACGCAAAATGAGGAAAGATGCAAAATGTTTTTTTTTCAGAAATTGCTTAAGATGGGTCTTGAACTACAACAGTGACTCACCACCTTTTTAAAGAAATGCTAGACTTAATCTGGATCTGGGGAAATGGCCAAAAATACTCCACTTCCGCAAGTGTTTTACTGATTTTATATTTTACTAATACAGTGCACTAGAGGTCACTCTGTGTACATGTTGAAATATCTTATTTTGCACATTTCAACAAGGATCCTCTTCAGCACAGAAAGTAGAGTTCTTTTCTGCATTAAAATGTGAATTGTCGATGTTTTTAAAGCACACTTTTCTATTTCATTATTATTTTAATTTCATCAGATCTTTTTTATGTCGACTGGTACATTAATTTTAGTATAATATGTCCCATTACAGCAGCTGCAGTGTAACTATCCGCTAATGCAGTACTGCCTGAAGTATTTGTGTGAATCCATAAGAATGTTGATGAATGACTATTTATTTATTTGTAATATGAGATGTAAATATGTTAACTTAATAATTATTTGCATTTTCTTTGTATGTTATATTTATTATATGTTTTTAATTGTATGTTCTATAAAGTCAAACCATCTATATATTTTTGACATATAATGGCATTCATTAGGCATTCACAAGGAGAGTGCAATCCAGGGGCAGCTTTACTTGGTGAATGGGTTAAATGCAGAGAAAGAATTACACATTGTTCACATTGTGCTGTGGTGTGTTCATGCGTGACTATAAGGATTAATACATTAAATTAAATTAAATTAAATTAAATTAATTAAGCTTAAGAGACAGAGGCAGGTTCCTAACTGAAACTGTATCCTGACTTGTTATTGAACAAGAAGTGTCTGCAGACACTGTAATCCTTTGCAGAGAAGGTTTATCAAGTCATTTGAAAATTGTAAACAATCCCTAAGGCCTGTATAGTCAGGATGCAGTTCATAAATTTAGCCTGTTTGATATGTCTTCTCTACTTCCTCTCTTTTTGTAGCTTATTTTCCCTAAAGACATCTTTGTCATGTTTCTCCTCTATTTCCTTCCCTGACTGTCCCTTAGGCCCTTATTTGAAGTGAACGCATACTGACACATTATTTTCCTCCCTCTTTTTTGCATTATTACCAATTTTCTCACACTACAAGTCCAAGCTAAACCCCAAGTGCAGTACAGATCCTTTAAAATAATAATGTAAGAAGCACAGATCATTTGCTCACTTTTTCATTAAGTCTTCATCTTGAGAGTCAACCCTTTCTTATACTTGAAAATAATAAGAAAAGAATAATAAGAAAAATAAGTAGTGGGCTTGTGTGGCTCAACTTTCTTGTGTTTGGTTACTATCATACAGTACTCTTAAGTATAAGGTAGCTGTGAAAATGAATTTAAAATATTTATCCCAGCAGAAATTGTGTTCTGATATTTATATTGGTTTTTATAATATTTTTATGTTTGTATACTTGTGTACTATTACAGCTACTACTACTAGTACTATTACTAATACGACTACTACTACGACTACTACTACTACTAATAATAATAATAATAACATGACTGTAGTAAACTGGGAATTTGAGTTTAAAGCGCAGCAATGACAGACCCAAGGTTATTACAAAGGCATCATATAACCTTTAACTTTATAATCAGAAACACTGTGTACCACCTGAGCACATTTAAATGAACAAAATAGTAAAAAGTAAGATCCAACTTTACATCAAATTAATAAGTTACATCACCATGCAACAACAGTGTAACTACTGGTTATTTATTCACTGTTACAGATCGACTACAGTAGTGCACCTCATGTAATCACACATGCATTAACTTTAGTTTTTACAGTGATTACATAACTGTACCCTAATTCAGTCACATTAAACAACCCGGGGGCTGTGTTCCTGGCTGTCCATGAAGGGGCATTTTACAGATCGACGGTGATTGGTATGGTAGAAACATATGGGTTTTAACGTAACAATCCTTACAATAAGTGTCTAAACTTGTGGATTGTCTGACCAAATGTCCTGTACAGTAGAGTTTGAACCATCTCCCTCAGAGGCTGGAAAGCTGTTGAAGATGGTAGAATATCTTGCCTATGTAGTTATCTTTGAAGGCCAGACCAGAGATGTTGAACTCATTGCACCCAAAAGTATAGATTTCTTAAAAATAGAGACATATCCGTAAATATTGGTGGCCAGATGTGGTCACATGGGATCTCTAATATTAATTAGAGATAACTAAACTTGTAATTATTGGTAGAACCAAAGAAAAGTGGAAATAAGCAAATAAGCCAAGTCGGAGAGCGAGCGTGGAGGCAGCTTCCACGGGCCATGGCTGTAACTTTTGACTAAAACAGCAACACTGCATCTTTCTGACTTTTGTGACTTAGAAAAAGTTTCAAACAGATTTTCGATCTAATTTTCCATAACGCCCACTGCTTCACTGTGAGCTGAATCGGTTAAATGCAGAGGAAGAATTTCGTGCTATTCACACTGAGTGCTGTGGTGTGTTCACGCATGACATAATGGTCACTTTCACTATTTATTTTAATTTTATATTTTAATAAAAGGCTACAAAGGTCAATGGCATTCTGTCATTCTGGATAAATACATTGTGTTGAGAAATAAGCCCAATAAGGAAAAACACATTTGACTGATGATCAGTCTCATTTCAGTTATATTTCATGTCTTTATGCCAGGATATTTTTGTGCCCACATGACCAGGCTAGTCTTTCTCAATCTCACTGTGTACCTAAAAAAGAACAAAAACAAAAATACAAAATGCCATATGGAATTATATGGAATTTAACAAGAGGAGAGAGAGATGAGATCAAACAGCTGAAATAGAGAGGTAGATTAGCAATGATACAGAATATGTCGATTCTGAGACAGGAAGAGCTTGGGGGCCAGCTCTTCCTGTCTCAGAATTGACATACTTCCAACATGAAAAAAATTAAAAAGGTTATCAAAATATATTTAACTGGGACTCTTAATTTCTTAATATCTTACTCTGAAAGTAGATCTGTGGTCCAGTAGTCCAAAAACTGACATAATTTGTACATGAACTGTACAAATGATCTTATACAGGGATGATACTTTCTGGTTAGAGAAGATTCTTTTTTGAGAAATTTCTTGACAGAAAAAGCTCACCAACTTGATACCTATACATAATCAGATTGCAGAGGCAAAATTCAGTTAGCCACTCAGAAATATGGGTTTAAATGAAAAATTCTCTCAATTCAATTTGTTCACAGATCACCTTTTACCAAGAGGATGCTCAGTCAGGCCAGTTCATGCAAAGAGTGCATTCATTATTATTTCAAATTTCAATTCAAGTCACACTTTGCTGTATTCCGTCCAGGCAGGAGGCGCATGCAGACAAACATTCTTTCTTTCTTTCTTTCTTTTCATTAAACCAAAAAGGCACGATAGCCAAAAAACACAACCATAAGAGGAACCCAAATGAACACAAACCAGGGTAAAAGTGAGGGTGAAGCAATAAAGACATGAACGGAAAACAGGGTATTTATACAACAGTGCAAACCCCAAACACCTGAACATAATAATAGATTGATCCCTAGCCGGCTGTGAGTCATTGTTCTTTCAAGCCGACCAGGGGAACTACACCCAATGTCAAAATAAGAGCCCCATAACCAGCGTCCAAAGGCGGCCTCTTGCGGCTGCCGACTGGTGCATTACAGAGACTACTTTTTTTACTTTTAATTGTAATTTAATTGTATTTGTGGTGTGTAACACAGTAGTTTGTGAATTACTATTACATTTCATAACTGCTCTTAAAAATGACAAAATAGCTTCTTTAAGTGAAGGGCCTCATTGTAAACATATCCAAAAATAACACTGATTAATCTCATGGCGGTGACTCTTTAACCCGGTTCAGTTCTGGCCACAGGTGCTCAGTAAAATAAAGGGGGAGATAAGAACGGGCTGCTTGGCCCAGAGAATGGAAAGTTAAAAAATTAACACACGGAACGGTTGATAGGAGTATCATTCTCTGCAACTCATGCAATAAGGAATTTTTGTACCATTTTGTACATCAAGTCTAAAATATCACCTCAACGCAAAGCATTTAGGAGCTAACTTCGTTCGAGCCAGCACAGCCCCTGATCTCAGTTAAAGCAGCCAGCCACATTCGACCAGGCACTCGGACCCAAACTGAGAAAGTCTTTCAACATGTCAACTTCTGACTGTTCTCTTGATACTAATTTGACTTCATCTAATATCTCTCACCCTTTGACAGATGTAAGCAGATATCCAGATATTCAGTGTTATTCACTTCATCTGTAAGTGGTTTCAGTGTTGTGGCTGTTGTGGTGTATACAAATTAAAACCGGTGTCGCACATATCATGATTTCCGATTACACTTTGATTACAGTGTAATGAGTATATATATTCATTCATGGTAACATTTTCATTTCAGTGTTGGTATCCCATTGACACACACATACATACACAATCACACACACAAACACAAACACTAAGACTGAGTCTACTGCTTTTTAAAGAAGAACATAGAAAACTGACATCTGAACACATTTTGAAGCTTCATAACATTTAAGCATGTATCAAGACTTGAGTGACTCAGAGCAGACATGCCTCAAGGTTTCAGACAATGTGTCAGGTCTAGGCCAGTGGCCAATTGAGTGTAGCGGAGGGTCCTAGACAGGCTCCATCCCAAGAGGGAGCATTAAGACCCCGGGTGTAGCGGAGGGTCCTAGTGGGGCTCCATTCCATGTTGTGGGGAATTTTTTTTTTCGAGTTGTGTGTTTGTGTGCCTCTGCTTGCCCCCCCTCCGGCCGTTTGGTGGTGGGTTTGGCGCCCCTGGTGTGGCGCTTTGGGGGGGAGTACTGTCAGGTCTAGGCCAGTGGCCAATTGAGGCCGCTGTTTTCAGTTTTGTTTTAAGGACTTTTATTTTTAATTTATGAGTGTCTATTGTGTCTTGTGTCACTGTCTCAGCTGTCTTGCATTTAGTTTAAGGGAATTCTGATTGGTTTGTGTCTGTCTGTGTCTGTTTAGTATTTAAGTTCTTGGTGTTCAGATGTTCTTTGCTGGTCAACCCTCACCTTCCCTTATCCTTCTGTGTTTCTTTGTTTTGAGTTAAGACCCACGAGCCTTCTTTTGTTTTGTTTATATTCCCCTGCACTGAGTCCGTGTCATTTTATAATAAACCACCATCTTATGGAACCTGCACTTGTGCCTCGCCTCACTTCCCCGAGCACCAGACGTGACACAATGAAGTTTATCAGAATCAGAACCCAGAGGAAACTGCTTATGTTACAACTGCACAGACACACAGAGAAACAAAGACAAGAACAATATAAAATATAAAATATAAAGTCTAAATAAACCCAATAAAAACTCTGCAGTATAAATACTATAGGAAAATAACTTACTGCTAAGTAATTTACTAGCAACACAAACAGTGATTTTGGGTTGTTTTCTATATTCCATTATTGCAGGTTATTATAAGGCCTTTCAGAGGAAACCTGCACTTCACCTCTTGGAATGATCATAAATTAAATAATCAGTGATTCTAGGGAGTTTTAGGCTGTGTTTAAGTCTGAAATCAAAAGGGTGATAGAGAGAGGAAATGGGCTAAAAGTGCCTGACTGACAAAACTTCCCATTCTAGTTGTACTTGTGAACCTCCTCTGCAAAAGCTCCTGCTGAGCCCTGCAGGGGGACACAGAGAGTGAGAGAGAGAGAGACTAGTGGGAATAGTTAAAATCAAGTAAAGACAGAAAACAGCTGGCGTGAGAGAGAACTGAGCGTGTTTATGTTGTGTGTTATGTTGGATTTAAACCTTTACACCAGGGACTTCAGAGGAGGAAGGAGAACTATAACAGCAAGCTCAGAGACTGTTCCTGTATGTTAGGATCAACACAAACATCATGATGTTCTGCACTGTTAACTACCAGAGAGACCAACCCACAAAAAGACACAGCAACTCTCTTGTCCTGCTGCATCCTGTTACAGACATCCTTCATTCAGAGAAGTGCTGATACTATCACTTAATCTCATTACGGTCACTGACTCACTGTTTAAACTTGACTGACTGACTTACTGCTCAAGGTTAGTACTGCTTTCTGATTACTGAAGGTATGTTTCATTGTATGATTAGTAAAAAAAAATTATGGTCTTGTGTCAGGAAAACATTATGGGCCAGTATGTGGTCTTTGTGGTTTATTTGGTTCTTATGCAAAACACAGTAAATTTTATTCCTAAAAACAAACCATTGCAGAACTATTTGAAAAAATCAATATGGTGCCTTTAAAAAAGTGTGAAAAGTTGTTTTTAATCATATATCACTAGTATTATTAATTGGTATATATATATTATTGTAAAATATAACCAAAAACGAATTTTTTTTTTAAAAGAACCCTTTTTAAAAAGGTGCCACAAAGGGTTCCTTGAACGATGCCAAAGAAGAACCCTTTTGCTTCCCTAAAGAACCATGTTTTATAATGCAGTTCGGCATTCTTGTACACAGCATCTGTCATAATATTGCATTCAGTCAGCTGCACTAAATGTTTTGTCCTGTTGTTTCGTTGCTCTTATGTTTTTCCTATACTTTTTACCTTGTTCTCTTTTCACTCTGTGCATTTTGTTGTGTCTGCACTTTTGTAGTCTTGTGATGTTTCTGTTTCTGTTCTTGCATTGCTCCATGGTCCTGGTGGAGTGTTGTTTGGTTTCACTGTGTCCTGAGCAATGGCTGGAATAATAATCCTACCTGACTTTATGGGTGTGAAGACCATACTGTAAAGGATCTTTACCACTATATCAATTCTTTCTAGAGCCTATGCATTATGTGGAGGTCTTAAAAACTTTAAAAAGAAAAACACTCACACCTCATTTGCATAAACGATTCACCAAATAACTATTCACCAAGGGTTCTTTAGTTCTACTATGGCATCATGTAAAGAACCCTTTTTGGTGCTTTATTTTTGGGAGTGTACCCAAAAAGAGGTGTGCTTGTCTAACAGAAGATCTGTTGATCATTACTCTGTGGATAGATTTAGTTTAAAGTCACAGCTGCTTAGTCATTTCAGACCTTTGATGCCTTTCTGGTCTTGTGTTGTGCATCTCTGGCTTTAGTCTGTTGAGAGAAATATTCTGTCTGTTCTGTGGTCAGAACTATGCACGTTTCCTCAAAAATAGCTCCAGGACTTTGTAGCTTATCTGATGTGGTAGTGGTAAAGTGGACAGGCTGAATCGTTTTAGTCTTTGCATCTTTAAAGTGCATAAAGTCAACTGAATCGCTAATAAACAAACACTGATTCAATCTCCTTGTATGTGTTGTACTAGTGAAATTGTTTATGTGATCTGTTCATAATCATCACATATCAATTGGTAGCACTTTACAACACTTTACAATTAAAAGTTTATTATTGCTTGTTGATTACATAATTAAAAACAGCAACACCTGTTATGTCTAAAGACTGCCGGGAAAAACCAAGTAAAATAAATGACTAGCAAACACACTGACAAGTGACATGTCAACACTGCACTTTTATGTTTATGACCTTTCTGATAATCATGAATAAAAAATTTATTTATAAACCCATTATAAGGGCAGTCTTACTGTAACATGGTGTTTGGATCTGCCCTGAACTGCACTATGCATATTGGCTGGTGTTTGGTTAAATGGGGATTTAAAAAACCCAAAAATTAAACATTGAATTTAAAAGTTACAAGATCACAATAATCTTCAAATTTCGAACTGCAATGAAAAAAAACCAATGAATAAAAATAAAATACACTTAACACCTAGAACGGCTGACAGCGTCAATTGACATAATTTAATCAGAATCAGAATCGCGTCTATTGGCTTATTGGACCTATAAGAGACATATGGGTGTGGTGTAGGCACATGTAGGCTACACACATACATGTTGTTGTTTTATACTGTTGTGCTTGAGAGACACCATCGGACCAGAATCAAATTCCTGTGTTCGCTCACATACTTGGCGATTCTGATTCTGACTCCGAAATGGCGACTGGCGCTGTACAACGGGCTCTGGGTCAAAAGTCCACTGGACACTTAAATGTCTGCCGGCATGCTGCAGGACTAATCTCCCGAACAAACTGCAGCAGCGTCGCATCAAAAAGCGTCTTGTGCGAAACTGAGCACACAGCCGTTATAGGTATAGCCAGTTAGCCGCCGTTCTAGTGTTATATTATTTATTTTCCAAAGCCGCAGACAGGGAGCCGCAGCATAAGGTTGAAAGAGCCACATGCGGCTTAAGAGCTGCGGGTTGCCGACTCCTAACCTAGACCTACCTTGCACACATTGATTCAAAGGGATGTTATTCATATTACAGGATGAAGATGTTCCAAGATAAGGTCTACTGAAGTTCCATATGAAGCAGCATACACGATTAGTATGTGTTGTAAAACTTTTAATTGTATTAAAGGGCTTTTAAGAACTTCTCATTATTATAGCAAGCCTTTATTACACTGTTTGGTTAAAGTTTGCTCAGGAAATGAGGGAGCAGTTTGGTTGCAAGCTATTCTCTTTAAAAACTGACTGCGTTGACAAATCTGAAAAAATATGCTACTTTAAACCCTGGCAATATATTTTGTATGACAGCTGTAACTCCACGAAATACCTGTCCCATAAACTTCAAAGAATTTTGTTTCTTTACTGCCTTCCCTGTAGTCTCCTGATGACAATATTACCCAATACATTTTCTCTTTACATGGATGTACATTTGTAAAGAAATGTGGACAAATAAACGCAGCAAGACTGCAATGTGGTTGCTTTACTGTACTTATTATTAGCAGACTTAATTTTCAACATATAACCATAAGCTGTACCCACAACTATTTTTTCAATGCAGTCATTCAGCAGAACCTAGATTAGTGGATGTGCACAGTTTGGCTTCCACTGAACTGTTTCTCTTGAGAGTTCAGAGGAAGTTAACATGAATAAACGACTATGTGGAACATCTTAATACTAAACATGGTGAAGAAAACAGTCCTAATTCAAAAATGTTTAAATGTTCATATACAGCAGTAACAGATGGCTACAATACTGGATGGAAGAGCTAAAAGCAATAATACCTTTGAGAGCCCCCTTCTAGCAATAATAAAAAAGAAAAAAAATGAGCTGTCTAGCAAGCTATTGTTCACAATAAAATATTGTGTATTTCATTGTAAATATTTCACAGCAGATCTGCACTTTTTATTGACTTCCACATGAACAAAACATTACAAAATTTAATGTAATCTGAAGTATGAACAATGTAAACAAAAGATAGTACCTGAATTATGTGTATAACTGAATCACAAGAAATTATAGGGAACAGTTTTGCTGCAAGCAGTGTAGCACAAGTTGCAAATCTTTGTTGTACCAACATTATGGTTTGAGGGGGAGTCTTCAGACTTGTTCTCACTTACTGCAGACCTCTGCCTCAAAAAACACTCAAAGGTGTGAACAATTTAGTATAAGTCATGTTTCATTCAAGGGTGGAAAATGTTTATTATCTCAATTAAAAATCGATTAAACACTGTCATGCTTATCACTTGATTGTCTCTGACTCCCAATATAAACAAAAATGTAACTATTCACAAGTGTATATCCATATTTTCTGGCTTTGAGCAAGACAATCAGTTGAGCAAGAGGGTGAAACCAGGTGTTGTGGGCCTAAAAAAAGTGGCCTAAATAAAAAATGTGACATGTCACATACTGTTGAACTTGAAATCATGTTATGTGTATTTACAGATTGGACTTTATGTAAATCAGACAATTCTAATTTTTTTTTAGGATGTGTTGTTGCTCTTAGTTGCACAATAGTCCAAATGAATTAACTTATACATATGGCAGTTTATTAGCTAAATGTTTACCTTTTACCTTTGCTTACTGGCCATTTTATTCTTGGGGAGTTTTTCCTTGCCACTGTCGCCGTCACCCTGGCTTGCTCATCAGAGATTTACTTATTTATTTACTTAT
>JBBPCY010043310.1:0-13399 GCA_037974405.1 Brachyalestes nurse
GTCCCGCACTCGGGGTCGGTGGGGGGGGGGCTGGAGCCTATTCCAGCTGCTATGGGCGAAGGCAGGGTACACCCCGGACGGTCGCCAGCACGTCGCAGGGCCACACATAGAGACAGTTCAGTAACATATATTTGTATTTTTATTTGCATTTCCACAAGATACAATAACATTCTAAATGTAACGTTTACATTAAAAAAAAATGGTCTTATTGGTTTTACATACAACCAGCCAAGCAATTGCTACGGAGTGTTCCTACAAAGTGGATGTGTCGCTCAGCTCAAGCTTGAGAACCAGTGGTTCTGAGGAAAAAATTTGTCTGCAAAGACTTTGTAGTTTTGGTTTGATGGTAGAGTTTCACACAGCTTGAGCACAATGTCATCACCCATGCCCAACACAGTTTTTTCCCCAGTGCCACCTTCATAAACCACAAAATCACAGAAGATTCCTGAGAAAGGGAAGCAGGCCAAAATGTTCAGTCCCCATGAGTCGGGTTTGCCCTTCACATACTGCGTTATTGGGCTGTGTGTCCCTCTGAAGGACCCGATTTGTTCATCAACAGAGTTGTACTCCTCTGGGGTAAAATCCAGGCATTGTTTGCAAAACATATCAAGCCATGGACGGATCTTCCAACACCTATCCTCAACTTGCCTGTTAGACTGATCAGTGTTGTCAGTGACATGTAGAGATGTCAGCAGGGTTTGAAAGCGGTTGCGTGACATGTTGTCAGCCATGATGGGACACCTTGTGTCATTTTCCCAGTATGCACAATTTCCCGGTAGTTGACAAAGACCCATTCACAGGTAGCGGCCAATCAGTATTTCCAGTTCTTTAATAGAGGTGTTAATGTCGTTGTAATGTTCTGATTTTTTTCACACTAAAAATTTGTTTGCTCCTTTAGTGACTCAAGCATTTCTGGTATAATGACCTTTCTGAAATATTCCAGGGGAGTAGAAAAATCATCTGGAGGTGTGGCACTTTGGCCTTTGAATGTACACTCAGGGGTTTCAAAAGATTTTTGCCCTGGGTTTATGTTTGTTTGTGGTACTTCATCTAAATCATTTGATTCACAGTCTGAATCACCACAGCCACTTGAATCATCACTCTCCATGTCTTCTTTGCTGGGAGTGTAATATGGGTCTTCAGAGACTTCATCTGAGCTATCTTCACATCCCTCAAAGTCATTGTCATCTCCAAAGATTATGTTTATTGCATTCTGAACACTGTAGCTATTAGTCATACTACAAAAAAAATTAATATAATTATATTGAATTAGGACCACTGTAAAATAGCGTTTGTTTTACTTACAGATATTTAAAAGTTGTTTTGTAACATATATTATTAATTATATTATAAACTTGACATTGTTATATTTGTTTAAATGTGCGTTGAATTGAAAATTTTTCTTACTGTAACAAATACGTCACATCATATTTTCCACGACTGTGTTAAGGTTAAATGCCCGATGTAACATCAATGTTACCACAATGTTGTTGTAACTTGTTTTATATCAATTTCTTCAGAATGTAATATTTGACATCTTATTAAGAATCAGAATTGTTACATTGGTTGAAACACACCTTTAGTTACCAAAAACAAGATGTTTGAAATGAGATGATTTGGTCAGGTGTGGTTACCCTGCACACGGCCATCTTGAAAATGGTATCATGGGTACCCAAATTCACAGAGTGTCATTTGACTGCACCAGGAAGTTACGAACATGTCACTTTGGGGCCTAATGAGGTAAAGTTAAGGATAAAGTTGTGTGAGAAAGTTCCATGGGTTCTTAAGTTTGAAAATATGAGCACAAACACTTCAGTCTGAATCTGAATGGACATTTGAGCAAACCAAGTCCAAGAGTCATAGCAAAAAATGGTCAAAGTTCTGTAAAGCAGTCCAACGAGCAAACAAAGCAGAACAGGCAAGACAAGAATCAGAGTTGAGAAAAATAAACAAGAGAATTAAACCAGAATAGTAAACAAGAAATGACAGGAGCACTTAGCATGCAGGGTAATCCACTGGTAATACTTGAAAACAGATGTGTGTTTATAGTGGCAGTGTACAAGCCACATGACTAAAACTCTACTCATCGGGTACATGTGAGGAAGAGGGACAGAGTCTTAGAATATGGTTTGATTTGGTGTTGTAGGAATACCTGATGTGACACCTGCTCTGTAAGTGAGCCCTTCCCTGGTGGACATTGGACTGAAAAAGGATGGAGGAATCTGTTGGAAAGGAAGGAAGGAGCTTTCAGGGTTACAGAGTGTTTGAATTTACAGTGATAATTCAGAACAACTTTGTCACCCAGACAGTGAACCCAAAAAGAATGGTCTCTGGTAGGAAGCTATGGGGAAGATTCAGGACCAGAAATGTGTTCAGCTGTTGCATAGAGTGAAATCCAACTCTGTGCACCAATTTTTGTCAGTCTCGGAAAACCAGGAAAACAGCTTAAACCATTCTCATACGAACGGTTCTTTTCCATTTTGCACTCTTTCTTTCTTTCTCTCTCTCTCACACACACACACACACACACACTGTCGTCTCTTAGATCAGAGCTGACACGTTGGCTGCGTGGCTGATTATTGCTGCGTCTTGGTATTCTCGCTGAGTCATATGCCAAGGTAAGTACAGTCCACAGAAGCCTCAAAAACGTCTTTGCCACAGTCACCTCACCGCCTCTTTCTTCCTTTACACTAATTCAAGACAAATCTGTCTGTGAAATCATGGAGGGAAAGAGAGAGAGAAAGAGAGCGAAACACTGTCCTTTAAACTGTGGTACACTGTGTTCCTTTTCTTTACAGTCTTTCTGCTGCAGATTAAAAGGCAAAACAGGGGAAATGTCCTAAAGTATCCAGACACTTCTGGTCAAGGAACGACGTTCAAAAGCTGATTCAAAATGTTCTATGGCCACACATGAGACTACGGTTACCATTCCCACTAGTTAGAAGGGTATAAAGCCCTGAGTGTTGGGCTGTGAAGTTTGTTGGACAAGCTGGAGTGTAGTTTGTGAACCCAAACTGATCATAGGAACAACAGTACCTGACCTCACTAATGCTCAATCAAATCCTCACAGCTATGTTTCAACATCCATACCAGATCTCACTAATGCTCTTAAGGTTGTAATACAATCCTCACAGCAATATTGCATCTTGCTGTTCTTAATCAGCCGTCCAACTTAGGGCCCTCCCAAACAGGTATAAATTGAATTTGGGCTTCTGTAAATTAAACTGACAATGTTACAGTGTAAAGAAGAACTCCTGTAAAATGTACAGTAAACTTCCTGGTTTCTCAGCTCCCGGTAAAGTGCTGTAAATGTCCAGTTCTGCACTCTGAGATGTTTAACTGTAATTCCACAACATGACTGTTACATTCACTGTCCCGAACACACAGTCTTTGGTTTGGTCCTGTAGATGGACATGCTGGACATGTCCTACAGCTAAAAAGCACAGAGAGTGTAAAACACAGAGCAAACTGGACGTGTCTCTGATAGAACAGGACAAATCAGTTCAGTGAGTGGGGCTTTACTTGACATGACTACAGGTCATGTCCACTCACCTGTTGCACGTATGTCACCTGACCTGTGGGGGCCTCCAAACTACAGGTACTGTAGCTATAGCTCTGCCCATAGCATCACCCATATACACTGTATGTATATACCATCGCTACAGGGGCCCATCTAAGGGTGGGACCAGCTGAATGAGAAAGTGATGAAAGAGACACTAAGATTACTTTAATAAGGGGCTGCTTTGGTTAATCAGCCTCGCCCTCATTATTTCTCCTAGGGTGGAACAAAGTACATGGTTGTAAATGTTAGACCTGGCAGATCCGGAAAGAGGCTCCGCACATGCTGCGTTTGATTGGAATCGCAGTGAAGTTTAAATTATTTATGGTTCGGTCCCGCCTTGCGGCGTTGTTTAGACTGCTGTGCCAGATTGCTTTATTTTCATTAGCGACTGTAGTAGCAGGATTAGATGACACTGTGGGGTTGGTGGAGGGGTCCAGTCTTCACTGTGTGTCAAGTCTGAAGTAGGTTTTAATGAAGGAATTTCGTATTTGAACTTGTTAGCTTGTGCATTTTTTGGAGGTGGAGGCAGGTGTGGAATCTGAAAATATTTGGAAACTTTCCCTTCGTAACCTATTCATCTTCAAGCTTCACAGATTCAAGTCTAGACCAGGGAATTTGGGGAATCTGAATGCACCTTGAGCTCTTTGTGATGTTCTTCAAACCGATTCAGTGGCTTTCAGTGGTGGACAGGAGTCAGCATAGGGGAACAAAATAGGACTGTAGTAAGTACTTCCCTGCACAGGAGGTTGTGCATACAGCTGAGCCTCTTTTTTATTTGTCAACAGGCTCTAATGCTCTGAATGCTTCCCCTTTTAAAGCTGAGGTGACCTCAGGAGGAACTTAAACCCAAAAGAGGAAGCCAGCTTCCTCTGGTAAATACCGCATAGCAAAGGAGGATAAAAGAATGCCAACATAAAGACAACTAATAGTGTATACGAGGACTTAACCACTGAACAGTAGAGTGTGTGTTCTTTTAACCAGTGTGCGGTATTTTAACAACTTACTTTAATTATTCATTTTTGTAGCATTAATTTTTGTATTTATTGTAATGTACTAGTGCTTTTGTGTTTTAAAACCAAAAAAAATAAGTATATCATCCAGAAAACAACTCAATCCAAAAAAGAACTCCCTCCAGTACAGAAAATGTATTGCAAGCTACAAACAATACAGAGCCGTAACTGGATTCTGCCCTTCATTCCAGCTTCCAGTCTAGTCAAATGACCTTTGAAAAAAGTATGCACACCAGGGCTGATGAGTAAGGGTTATCCAAACCCATACCGTCTAGTGAGACATCTCAGTGCTTCTTCTGCTCTGGCCCAACTGATTCAACTCATTAGCACTCAATAATTGAGTAAATGATGAGCTGAACCAGGTGTTCTGGGGGCTCTTCTAGGTGGTTTCTGGTTTTGCTGTCTAATCTGAAGTCATAATCAGTGCAGAGGGTCATTTCACGGGAATGGACTCCTCCTTGGTGGTTTTCCGTCGCTCCAGTTGTGATCGAGGCTAATAAAACCCATCGCAAAGCTCAGCTTTGCATTCCATGATTGGGACTAAGCACTGTTTTTCTTGGGATGCAAATCTTCTCCTGTCACCGGGAATGAGAGGCCATAAACATAACGGACATTTTACGAGACAGATTTAAATACTGTGGCGTAATGTTATCTAACTACAGAAATATTTAAGGTAACTATATCAACCGTGTGGTCTGTAAGAAAGAGCCCAGTGGAGAATCCTTAAATGCTGCGGCCGTCTCGACCATGAGCGGTGACCTGGGAAGGCAAACTGTACTGTGAGGACTTCTTGGAGCCTATGAGTTGTCTTGGATCCCTCACCCCCGCTTTTGGGGACCAGGGCCAAGCAGCAGGATATAAATCACGGCGGTTGGGTTACACTATCTGCACAGCTATGACAAAAAGCCATCAGAATGTAGCTCCGGCTTAACATTTGTAAGTTAATCACTATGTCAGGTAACCACCAAGACTTAAAGCAGAGGTAGAAATGAACTCTACCAAAACACACAGATCATATCACAGATATATTATTATTCTGATATTATAACAATCAGCCATTTCAAGATCACCTACCTAATATTGTGTGGGTCTACCTTCCACCCCAAAACAGCTCTGATCCACTGAGGCATGGACTCCACAAGACCGCTGAAGGGTTCTGCACCATCAGCAGGTCCTTTAAGCCCTGTAAGCTGTGAGGTGGAACCTTTAAGAATCAGACTAGTTTGTCCAGTGCATCCCACATATACTTGACCAGACTGGGGAAGGTCTGGGGAATCTTGTAGCTAAATCAACACCTTAAGCTATTTGTGATGCTCCTCAAACTCTTCCTGAACAATGTTTGCAGTGTGTGGATTGGCATCATCCTGCTGAAAGAGGATAATATTAGGGACACCGTCTCCATGAAGGGGTGAACTTGTTCTCTAGCAGTGTTTAGGTAACATCCACATGAATGCAGATTAACTGTGAAAGAGTATGAAAACTTATATAACTCAACCTCCCAAAACTACTTAAGATAAATAGATTTGTTTTGAATTCATAGAAATTAAAATGTAGTGCTAATGGTGTGCTGCCATGAAGACTTGGGTTTGAAAGCTCCTCAGGCAAGTGGCAGTTTGGATGAGAGATAAAATGACTGACAAAAATGTGAGGAAGACTTAATGTGAGGCTATCCACCAAACACAACATCGCCTGAGGCTTTAAAGTGAAAGGCAATAAAGCTCCACCCACTAATTAAAGGAAACTCTATAGTCACACACTTAATCAGTCAGACATGTCAGAGAGAGGAGGGAAGGAAGGAGAGCATCCAACTCAAATAGCACACGCTGTTTAAAGCAGGGAAACTCACGTCCAACCAAGCTCTGGCAGCTGCTCAAAGAATGTCATGTTTATGCAGGTTAGCGTACAGAAAAAGACCCCTTTCTTCTGGACATTGACGGACAGTGCAGCCCATTACAGTTCACAGGCCAACTGGTAAAGTCACTTGGCTAATATTGTGTGGGTCCCCTTCATTCCCCCAAAACATCTCTGACCCACCGAGTCATGGACACCACAAAACCTCTGAAGACAAGCTGTGGTTCTGCACTAGCAGCAGATCCTTTAAATCCTGTAAGCTGTGAAGTGGGCCCCCATGGATCAGACTAGTTTTCTAGCATGTCCCACAGATGCTACCTCAGAATGAGATCTATGGGAATCTGGAGGCACTTAGAACTGTGATGTTCCTCAAATCATTATCATAATTTGGCAATTTTTGTGGATAAAGGAACAGGGCCATTGTTGAGGGGGTGGGCCTCAGATGCCTGAACCCACCCACTTGGATTGCCTGACTTATAGGCTTATATATAGACTTTTAATAGATACATTTGTTTTCATTTGAGATGAAAATAAAGCTATTTTGGAAGGCAAACAGTGATGAGAACATACATTTTATACTGGAACCCCAGCCTCAAACACAAAACTCTTGTTCATTGACACCATCTTCAACATACTGCCAGATACTCTAACCCTCTATGGCATGAATGTTTATTTTAAGAGGAAAAAAATATTTCACCCTAGTTTTTGGGAGCTTGGGGTCTTTGATAATATATCAATCATAAAATGTGTCCCACCCAAGCCCCTCTACCAGATTTTGGTTTGTTGCCTCAGGGCAACAAGATGCTACAAGGGTACTAAAATGCCAAGGTATTTTACATGGAATGAGGAACAAACAAGCAATAAATACGTTTATAAATATATATACATATGTATAAAACTTGGTACCTTTGTAGCAACATTTAGTATATAAATAAAGACAAAAGTGTCTTTACTCAATCAGATATGCTTCTTCACATATTCATGTGCATCGCAGATTTTTTATGCAAAAATTATTTCAATTTAAACATGTTAAAAAGTGAAATTTATCTTACCTTCTGCTAGCAATGTGTCCAACTCAGCTATTGGCTTTAAAAGGACTGCTCCACACCCAGACAAAAAGTCAAAAGAACACCCACCTCAAATTTTATTGGTCCCAGACTAATCATCAGACTTTTAATGTGATGTTTTTTTAAAAAAAAAAAGAAATGGGGCAGTGGATGGGCCAAAATAATGGTTTGTTGCCTCAAGGCAACACCATGCCATAGAGGGCTAAATTCATGTTAAGCACTGTTCCTCAGCTGCGATAATCTTTTACTGTTCATGAATGATTACAAGCAAAATGGGGGAAAATTCTATCAAATTCGGTATAGAAATAAATTTTTGATTGGGCGCTTGATGAGCGCTTTCTGACGTGATTATTTGTGTTTTATACTTCATTCAACAGAGATTTAGGATTTATAGTTGATTAAACAAGAGACCACTATTAGGGATCCAAATACTCAGGTGTCTGTGTGTCCATGTTGTTCATTACAAATGGATCTGCATGTAGAATTGGAGTTGTCCTGAGTGGACAAACTTTCTTCTTAGGACTTTGAGCTCATTCAGTTCAAACTGCAAAATAATGAGGGGTTCAGGGAACACCCCCTCAATTGTTCCCAGAGACCACCTAAAAGCCCCAACAGAAAACTTTAAGGGGCTCTCTGGAAAAATACAAAATGGTTGAAATTAGTGTTTGCCTGAATTTGTTGCGTTTCATCCATTGGCAATCTCTTTAGCCCACACCATCAATAAATTTTGTTTTGTTTTGATCATCATCAACTCCTTCCCACCGAAAATTTTGATGTGGGGGCATCCTATTGCCACCGAGTATTAAATTAAGTTAAATCTTAAACGATAAAAAAACAATGAGCCTCATCTGTGGGTAATGAAAATTACTGCAGCCTGTTTAAAGAGGTTGTATAAATTCATATACTATTGATTTTACCCATACTGGCATGTGGCTACTAGGGGGTGGCCAGCAAAGGCTTGATAGTGCATAGTGGACTGCTTGGGAAGTGCAAGCAATTAATTATCCATTAGCTCTTAACAACCCATAAGTTTTAAAAACATTTCACAGCACAAAGGCCAGGCTGGTCAAACGCTAAAACCTAGCCGTGGTGCAACTGTGCCAGTCAGTGCTCCATTAAATGGGTTCTTTATGGCTGTGTGAGCGTTAGCCATAACAATGACTGATTATTTGTTACGAAGAAGGACATACGCCCGGGACATGCGTTTATTTGGCTTGGTTTGGTCTTTTCTCGTGAAGCCAGTGAGTGCTTCATCATTGTGAGCAGCGTTTTATGGTCTGAGTCTGAGGCTGATGTGAAGGCACATGAAATGACCAGGTCAAAAGCTTAATTGCTTATATTTATGCTTTGGATCCATGGTGGAATATCTAACCATAACCCAGTTTTAGATTTTCACTAGGTACATTTAAGACCTTATTCTTCAAGGAGGTCCAAAACCTCGAATTCTGGCATGAGTCGTTTTGGAGACTTGATTTGAAAATTGCCACACTCCTCTATAGATCTCCAACCATGACATTTGGAGAGATTTCAGCCTCTTTGACTGTCCTCCTTTCTGTGTGTTACATGGAGACATCAAGCATGGAGAAGGATGTAACTGCGAACAGGACTTCACAAAAAAGAACAAGAAATGGTAGACTAAATGAAAAACTAGCAGAACAGAGCAAAAATACAGCAACCTATATACAGAGTGAGAATTATTAAGCAGAAACATCACATAAAAAACTAAATAAAACATGAAGAATCAACAAAACTAGACTGAATACAGGGGCTACATATACTAACTAAACACATGAGCAACACCTGGGCTGGGGAGGAGACAGAAGACACAGGAGAACAGAGTAACAAGAGGGAAAGCAAAGGAGGGGCCAAGACCAAAACATACTCATTTGGAACAATTAAACAAAAGCACATGGAGAACGTAAACACACAACAGACAAGAAAACAGGGGAAGACAGAACATTACATAAAAACAGGGAAAAGACCCCAGGAAAACACAGAACATAATGAAGTGAAGTGACCATTTTTGTCAAACCACAGCACACAGTGTGAACAGCATGGAATTCTCCTCTCAATTTAACCCATTGAAAGCAGAGGGCAATCAGGAACACAGGGCCTGGCCAGCAGTGTATGGCAATGGGTACCTCAAGGGTACCTCAGTGATGCCACTAGAAGTCCTGTGATTCAAATCCCAGGGTCAACTCCCTAACCACTAGGTCACCAGCTGTCCCTATGGTAGACCACTTATTATATTTAAACAAAACTAACTCTCTTCTCTGTTTTCTTTGTCTGAGGGGAAATGCTGCACATTTGTCTACCCCAACTGATCACCATGGGATCCCAGGTCACCACCTTCCCGGGCCCGCAATCGCTGGGGCACCATGCCAAAATGCCCTCGACTGGTTTCGGCAGCTCACAACTCCACACATGCTCTACCCCAATTAGGGGCAACTGCTGCTTAAAGCTGCAGCAGAGCTTGTTGCTCCTGATCGTGTTGGTTATTGACTACAGACTCTCAGTTATTCTTCCAACAATTGGGTTTCAATTGGGTTAGCCATAGATGGCCTACCTGTCAATGATCTTGTTCATGAAGGCCTTCTCTTGTTATTTATCCCCATAAGGACTCTCTTTTCTTTCTATCCAGGTCAACCTGAGGAGAATGGGTTCCCCTTTTTGAGTCTTGGTTCCTCCTTAGGTTTCTTCCTCCAGCTGAGGGAGTATTTCCTCACCTCTGTCACCTTTGGCTTACTCACTGGGGACACAGACCTGTATTCTGTAATGCTGCTTTGTGACAACTTGGTTGTAAAAAGCATTATATAAATACAATCGAATGAATTGAATTGAATTATTTGAAATATGAATGTGAGTGAATGTGAATATGAGCTACAGCATGTTGTTGTTTTCTGTGGATTATTGTTTTCCTGTTCAGTGAAGTTTAGGCTTTGATTAGGTGGCTTTTCAGAGCTGCCTACATGTCAAGATTTCATTTTAATTCTGTCCCTGAAGTGATACCTCACTCGGAGATGAGCTTGCAAAACGCCTGCATATCCAGCATGACCATTCACAGGCCGTGACCTCTCTGGACGCTGTAGGTCCAGCATATCTTGGCTGGAAAGCATTAGCTAATAATCCAGCATATCAGAGGTTTTGGTGTGTCCTAATGTCCTGTGAGCGCCAGTAGCTAATGGAGAAGTCATATGGAGCAGTCTTGGTGTTTACAGCTGCTAGCTGAGGTCCAGCTGGGGCTGATGATTCGTCAGACCTGTGGTGGGACACAGAGGACCAACAGGACCCTGAAGCAAAGTGGACACAAGGTCCCCGTTTATATTGTCCCTAGTAACCATGTAATTACATGTTAATAATACCTGTAACAACAGTGTAACTACTGTGTATTCACTGTTACAGCCAGCATTTATTAGCCACAGTATTACATACATCAGTAATTAAAAGTATAGTTTGTCAGTTAAAACAAGTTACCTATCTGCATAAGCTACACTACTATAAACCACCTGTTACAGTGAATGCACAGTAGTTGTTACATGCATTCTTAATTAATGTGTAATTTCATAAGTACTACAGTAAAAGTCACCATTCTGTCATACATGAACACTCCACTCCACACAGTGTGAACAGCATAAAATTCTTCCTCTGCATTCAACCCATTAACCAAATGAAGCAGCCAGGAACACAGCACCCAAGGAGCAGTGTGTGGGGACAGTAACTTGCTCAAGGGTACCTCAGAGCTTAGCAGTCTTGGGAATCGAACCCACGACTTTCTGATCGCAGGGCAAACACCCTAACCATACATAGATACTTCTATACTTACTGTTGGCCAAATGGTTAAACCATATCAATACTTACAACATTTAAACAAATAGGAAATCAACAAGACATGTGGTATGAAAGAAGGTGCGCAATGAGTCTGGAGGTTCTTTACCACTCAGGAGTCAAAACAGCCCTCAGATATTTATCGTCTCAATTTAAACCAATGAGAGTTAACAGGAAGCAGCAGGATTTAGTGCAGGCGCCTGTATTTTCACTCTGTGTGTTTAACAAACAGTGATTTTCTCTCTCCCTCTCTGTCTCTCTCTTCCTCTCTCTCTCTCCCTCTCTGCCTCTCCCGCTCTCTCTCCTTCTCTGCCTCTCCCTCTCTCTCACTCTCTCCTTCTTTCTTTCTGTCTCTCCTTCTCTCGCACTCTCTCTCCTTTCTCTCTTTCCCAGTTGGAGAGGGGTGCTGGTGGTTGTATGTTATTTTTATGAAGGCTCTCTGCCCCTCAGAGTGAGCAGATTGGGTTTCAGGGCTAATAATTAGATTCAGACTAGCCTTGTGGACGAAAGGGATTCTTTGTTTAGTCCCCCGTTGGACTGGCCGAGACGCTGACCTGTAGATTTACGATGCCGTTCAACTGCTACACACCACGAGCAGATGGATAGAGAGATGGAAAGAGAGAAGGGAAGAGAGACAGAGAAACAGTGAGAGAGAGAAAGAGGTCAGAGGAGGAAGGAAAGAGACCAGTTGACACTATTAATATGAAATACATCATGGATTCGTCCCCCCTTCCCCATCTTTCTTCATTCCTCCCTCTTCCTCTCCTTCTGTCTACCTTTCTTTCTAATTTTCCAAATTCTTTCTTTTGTATCTTTTGCCATTAGCTCCGTCTTTCACCACCTACTGATAACTGGCCATCGGGCACACCGGGCATTTGACCGGCCACATAATTTTGGGCCGACGCGGAACCCCTGAATTTTTTTAGGATTCGACATAATGCTGCCAGAGAGATGCAATGGATGTTACTGAAAATATTGTGATCATTGATGACATTGGCTTGGATTTCTCTCAGTCTGATACAGTTATTGGCCAAAACCATGTTTACAATTGCTGCCTCTTGCGCCTGAGAAAATATGGGGCCTCTTCCTTGGTGTCCTAGACCCTCAATCCTATGTAGACAAAAAATACATGTAGCCTACTGACAAATGTCACAGGAAAGGATACTAAAAGTGATGACAAGCTGCAATTTCATTGTACTGTGCGGTTAATTTACCTGTTTTCTCGACGAAATGTTTGAATTACTGTCGCTACTGTATTTCTGCTAAGATCTGGCTGAACTCTTAGTCCAGCTTCCCTCAGTGTGAGTCCATGGTTGATAACGTGGTCAATAAGTGTTGCACAGATTTCTTGAGTTACAGTTTGTCGTCTTCTTCTTTGTTCAGGTGCTATCTCTTCTTCAGGTACCTCTCTACCTCTTCCTCTACCTAGGTCTCTTCGTCTACCTCCTTCTTCTCCTCTTTGAGTTCCTCCTCTCATTCTCACTCTTCTTCTTCTAACATGTGAACTTATCTCTTGCCTTTTATAGCGCACCTGAGTGCTGTACTTTTAATTAAGCACACACCTGGTCGATGTGATTATCCAATTCGTATACATCCAATTTGGATGTCTGTATAGTTCACAGTGTGAAGTGTTCTGAAAAAGTCGACATGGTATTGAGACAAGTGTTATTCAGTATCCGTAAGATGAATGGTCAAATGAATAATTTTTTTCATGCCCCAAATCAGTGTGTCCATGTGTAAGTCTGTGTTTCTGTAGAAGCTTTAGAATCTGGTCGTCCAGTACTCACTTAAGCCATCCATTCAACAGGCCAGAGTAGATCAAAATTGACACAGCTTCACATGTTGTGGTTGATTTCTGCCAAAGTTTCTCTCGCTCTCTCCTTCTCTCTCTCTCTTTCACTCTCTCACTCTCTTTCACTCTCTCACTCTCTCTCATCCCCAAAGGATGAACTCACAGGCTACTGCTGACTACAGCTCAGAATTCAGTCAAACAGGATTTATAAGCTATCACACCAGCAGGGATTTTTTCCCAAGGATTTCACCAGTGCCCAGCTTGGCTGGGTGGTGGTGGGGCTCGCTAGCAA
>JBBPCY010043348.1:0-13397 GCA_037974405.1 Brachyalestes nurse
GTTGCTTAAGTGGTAAGATCTATTCTCAACCTCAAAATTGTTTTTTTAATGTAACTTATGTCTGTGATTGTTCAGTGGTATTACAGATAGAAGGAGAAAATTGAAGGAGGTTCAGATAGAAGGACGTTGTATTGAAAATGTAAAAAAAAAATCATTTTTGAGCTATGAACTTCGTTCAAAATTTAAAAAAATGAACTATGAGCGCGAACTAGTTCATTTTTATTTGAATGAACTGTATTTTTAACTAGTTCTTTTTCACTGTGAACTGGCACAACACTGCACACCAGTGTGGGATGGTAGATGAAGCTGGAATACAGTTATATTTAAAATAAAAAAAAAATAAAAAAAGTTTAATTTTCCCGTTGAAAAGCAAAAGTAAAGTAAGTGTATTGAACACGTATGTTGAGCCCTTTCACATTAAAGTAGCTTGCTTTTAGTTTGGGTTGGTAAAAATGAAGTTATTGTTTTTAGCAATCAAAGCCTTACCTTAGCAGGCCTGAAAAATGTAATGTAGATGTAGACTGGGTCACTTATACCATGCTGCACCAAGAAACCAGTCTAGGATGTCCGTGTAAGATGTGGTTTTCCATCAAGAAATATATTGGTCAAGTTCCTCCATTTAAAGCAAAGTGACAAGACATCACAGACACATAGAGTCCTAGCAGTAACATAAACGGGACTAATGAGATCTTGCACTCTGTGAACTCTTTAACATTCTTACACTTTGAAGTGATGAATTAAATTTCAAATTCAAATTCATATTCAAGGTCAAATGAGGATCCATAGTTACTTAAATGTGATGCTCTATTATAATGCAATGTTCCTCTGATTTTATACGTCTAGGTTCACTCTCAGGTTGATAAATGGTAATACCAAACACCTAACACAGTGTAGGCTACTCTGCACACAAGTGTGTGCAGTAGATCATTTATAAACTGCCGCATTCTCAGAAGGGTAGGAAGGTGTAGGAAATCAATTGTGTAAATAAAGTGTACATAATTTTTGGAATCATGAGGCAATGCTCATTACATGGAAATCATCCAGGCAAAATCTCTCCACAGTGTTTTGCTTGGCAGGACTTCACATGCAGAAATAATTTCTCAGTGAAGGAAGTACCTAAGAGTTTATAGCCTGTTAACGTTTTCTTAAAAGCTACAAAATACAAAAGGAAATACGTAAATAAATAAATAAATTCATAAAGTTTTCTTCATACAGCTTGTTTGCAGTTTAACATTTGCATGTAAAATGTATTAAATAATGAAAAAACAGATAAACTGAGTTTTATTGAAATTATTTTGTATATTCTTTAATTAAAAATGTTTTGGCAATGGAAGGATAAGGCTAATGCTGGCTTGAAGAATTTCCTGTTTTTACGACTTCAGAGGTCATAAGCAATATGTAATACATGTTCAATTCCATTCAATTCAATTCAATTTTATTTATATAGCACTTCTACAACCAAGTTGTCACAAAGCAGCTTAACAGAGTCCAGGTCCTCGGGTGGAACCAAGACTCAAACAGGGAACCCATCCTCCTCGGGTAGGCCTGGAGAGAAAGAAAAGAGATTCTTGATGGGGTAGAATAACAAGAGAAGGCCTTCATGAACAAGATTATTGACAGATCTACGGTTGGAACTACTAAGTGTCCGTAGAGGTAAATTTGTTGGAAGAGGAACTGAGAGTCTGTAGTCCATATAACAACAGGATCAGGAGCAACAATCTGTGACCTGGGGTCCCATGGTGATCAGTCTGGCTGGACAAGTGTGCAGTGCAGTGAGGAGAGACGGGTCGACAGCACCAGTGTCCCAGTTTACTTGAATTCTCTGTGCCCACCGCCTCCCAGCTCTACACCTTACATCTGGCAGGAAAAATGCATTACAGAAAGCCTGACTAAACAACCAAGTTTTCAGCCTTGACTTAAAAACTGAGACTGTGTCTGAGTCCCGAATGTTAATCGGAATAGCATTCCAGAGCTTGAGTGCTATATATGAGAATGCTCCTCCCCCTGCTGAAGCTTTCATAACTCTGGGGAAAGTAAATCCCCATGGAGGTTCATAGTAAGAGATCAGTTCATGGAGGTACTCGGGGGTGAGCCCATTCATAGCTTTGTATGTCATTAGTAGAATTTTGTAATCAATACAACATTTGATCGGAAGCTAATGAAGTCTTGATAATATTGGCTAATGTGGTCAAATTTCCTTGTTCTTGTAAGGACCCTACCTGCCGCATTCTGAACTAATTGAAGCTTATTTAGATTTTTGTTGGAGCAGCCTGACAAGAGTCTGGAGTCTGGAAGTAATAAAAGCATGGACTAATTTTTTTGCATCACGGAGTGCACTTCTTGACTTAGCAATATTTCGTAGATGAAGGAAAGTGGACAGTGAAAGATCATTTACTATCTTTACTAAGGCTGTCTCTGTGCTATGATGAGGTCGGAACCCAGACTGAAATTTTTCATGTATACGTTTTTTTTGTAGTAACGAACATATTTGGTGGGCCACGACCTTCTCTAAAATCTTAGAAAGAAATGAAAGATTAGAAATAAGTCGATAATTTGAGAGCTCGCATGGATCAAGATTTGTATTTTTTAACAGAGGTTTAATAACTGCTAATTTAAAGGATTTCGGCAGATAACCAATACTAAGTGAGCCATTTAATACTGTTAGGAGAGGTCCAAAGGAATAAAGTCTAGTGTACAGACAGAAGATTTCGAAGAATGAATAATCGCAGAAAGCTCTGGTTGTTGGATTGGCTTAAAAGATGTCAGTTTCTTGACTATGGCTGAGTTTTGAACAATATCTGTACCTGCTGAGTCTCTAGACTATCTAGACTGAATTTCTAGATTGAATTTCTTGTCTAATTATTTCTACTTTATTGTTGGAAAAAGTCCATAGAAATGTCACTACTGTAGTTTTCAGTTAACCTGTGGTTCTGCACCTACCTGGGATTATTTTTGTTAGATTCAATGAGGGATGATAATTAGGCTGAGCATGCTGTGGTAAGTGCTCTGATATAGTCTCTAAAGCTCTCTTTCCAGGCAGAGTAGAAGGAATTTCAAACTGGTAGACCGCCACTTACGGTCTAGTCAATGCATGTTTTGCTTTAAAGCATGTGTTTGATCATTATACCAAGGGGCCAGCTTTTTCGTTTTCGTTCTTAGAGTTGACAGAGTCTAGCAGTGACAGAGTCGAGCGTAGTTTGAAGAGACTTCTCAAAGCAGTCAGTTAGGTTATCTAAGTCAGCTGGATAATATGGAGTGCCAAATGGGGTTGATATTTCTGGGAGGTTTTCAATAAAACTAGGAGCTTTGGCTGATGCACGACTAATACAAAAGCAAGGGGATGTGCTAAAATTATGATTAAGATGAAATGCATATGTAATGAGGTAGTGATCTGAGATTACTGTGGTCTGAGGAAGAATAGCTATGTTATCCACATTAACACAGAGTCAAGGTTAAGTCAAGTGTGTGGCCGCAGCAGTATCTATTAAATTCGGATTTTAGAGGATCCTATTCTTTTTCAAAGTGAATATGAAAATATCCAATAATTATAATTTTATGACAGCGTACTGCTAAATTTGCTATGAAACAGCTGAAATCTTGTAAATCTTGTAACTCTGCATATGGCCTTGGTGGCCTCTAGACAGTAACTAGGGAGAAAAAGAGATCTAGATTAGTTATATTAAAGAACAGAGTTTCAAAGGACGAGAACTTAAACTAAGTTATCTGTTTAATACTCAAGGAACTGTATATGGTTCCTGTGCCTCCCGCTCATCCTGTTAGTCTAGGACTGTGTACATAGTTCTAGCCTGGGGGTGTAGTCTCATGTAGAGCAACAAACTTGTCAGGTCTAATCCAGGTCTCAGTAAGGCATAAGATATCAAGATTCTGATCTGTTATTAATTTGTTGATAAGAACAGCTTTAGGAGTGAGCGATCTGATGTTTAAGAGTCCCAGCTTTAATATTAGATCTAAGGTGCTCAGTTTACTGACAGTATGAGAGAGCACACTTTTTTGAGCGCACTTTTTGAAATGTCTGATTTTTCTGTTTACTTCAGGGGACAGACACAATCTTGACATTACAGAACACAGAGTGAAACCTAGGTGACGACTCAAGGCAGCATGCAGATGGTAGGTTAAGCCAGTTTGTCTGCCTCCTGGGCTCGGCACTGGTCTGTCAGCAGCGACTAGTTGAGCTGCGCTGCTGGCTAGCTAACAGACTATAGGCTATGATGCAGGAGATGAGAGCAGCACCCCCCCGTGAGAGATGGCTACCGTCCCGGGCTAAGAGACCAGGCTTGTCCTTGAATGTGGACCAACTGTTGATAAATCCCACATTGTTTTCTGAGTACCACTTGGACATCCAGCAATTCAGCGCCAAAAGCCTGCTGCAAGCCTCAGGGCCATGCTGTATTGGGATGGGGCCAGAGCGTTGACATAGTCTGGGCTAATTTGCACTCCTCTTTAACACTGGCTTTAGTGATCTCTTGATTGCCACAGACGAATATTATTAACCCCCGCATGAAACACCTCTCATACCTATGACTAGCTAGCAGCTTCAGGTTCTCTGTGATGTCTGGCGCACTGGCACCTGGTATTCACCTAATTCACCTGGTGCTGGAGTCCCTAAAGTAATTTCACGTGTTGAAGAACTGAATCGTCTATAACCAGAGCACTTTGAACAGGCCTCTCAGCAGGCACTTCACAGAGTGGGGCAAACTTGTTTGACACGTGAACAGAAGAGTGGCGCTTGGTGGGGAAGCTATCTCATGAGGGATAACTCTACGACTATCCTGCCGAATGGTCACCCAATTGCCCTCTTTTAAGGGCTCCACAGCCAGAGTCGTTGGCAAATTATCTTCCCCTAAGGCGGACGGACTGGCTAGCAACACACTTGATTCTCGTCTCCTATCCCTATCCGGATGCGCTCCTCTAACTCAAAAACCTTCTCTGTCAGATACGTAACTACCGTACACTTCACACAAGTAAACTTCTAGCTAGTGCTAGTGAAAGAGAGAGGAGCTGAACTAAACATGCTGCACTCCGTGCAGAGATGGCACTCACCAAACTCCATACTGAAACTTCGTCTCTCATCTGTGGGCTGCTGAAAATAATAATCAGAAAATGTCAATTTCCTGCTGGAAATAATGCATTTTTGTTTTAAAACAAAGACAACCTAAGTAAACACAAAATACAGGAAAGGGAAATGAAGGAAAAGGTTATCCAACACCATTTGGCTTTGTGTGAAAATGTTATTGTCCCCTTAGTTACTCCAACAACCAAAATGAGCTGAGATATTTCAAAAGATCACTTTATGTGAGCACTTTTGGAAGCGTTCAGGTTTTCTACAGATAGGGAAAAATGTTCACCATGGAAAAACGTATTCCAGTATTGTAATAAATATTATTAATATTAAAGTATTCTAAAAGTTTTGTCATTATTTCGTTTACACATAAACGGAAAACAGTGAACAATTAATGCTTCTGTGTGTACCATATGGTTTTCACAGGCACCTTGTTAAAGGGGCTGGCAACTGTAATTCTCAAAAAGCCCTAGCTACATCAGGGCTCCAGTCTTATGCTCAAGTCTTATGTTTGGCCACAAGTAAGTAAATGGGCGTATAATGTTTGTTCTTGTCATGGACGGGGCTGGTAAGCCAGGCACAGACGCAGGGTTCCATTTGCATAATTTTATTAACCAAACTCAGACACAAATAACACAAAGAAGGCATGAGGGCCCAAAACACAAGTAAAACATAAACTCCGGGGAACATGAAGGCCGGGTAGCGTGAGGGTGGACCGACAACTGTGACAAGAATCAGTGGAACTTAAATATAAACAAGACTAAGACCTGAACCGATAGACAAGCACAAACACTTTCCACTAACATAGGACAGCTGACAAAACACCTGAAACTCGATGAAAAACTGTCCCACATGAAAAACTGAAACAACAGCGGCTTCTAGCGGCCAGTGACCTGGAACGTCACAGTTCTAGATGCACAATTAATTATGTGAAGACAAACAGTAATATTATAAATTACTGATTTGCACTGAGCAATAGTATGCAGTTCCCTTCTATTTTTACAAAATATAACTAACCAGGAACACCAATAATTTCAAACAGCTTAGTTCTATGCTTCAGTTTTTTTTTCATTTTTGTCCCTGCAAACATGAACACATCTTAAAAAATGGGAAATTGCATCCTGCAATTACAGTGGGGGAAATGATTATTTGATCCCCCGCTGAATTTGTAATTTTGCTGACATACAAAAAAAGGAACTGTCACGTTCTCTGCCGTGGTCACGAAGCAGGAGGCACACAGACAAGTTTCCATTCTTACTTTCTTTGTTTATTTCCAAAACCGAACACAAAATAGGCTTGCGGGCCTGATACGTTTTCTAATACAGAACGGAGAACCCACAACCAAAGACAGAACACAATCCCCTTAAATACAAAAACACAAACCCCAAAGAACCAATAAACAAACACAAGCACTTAACTCTAACTAAATACACATGACCTCTAACTAAAGACAGCTGAACATAATAACCAACACAGAAACATGATAAACCCCAAACTTAAACCAATAGCGCCACCTGTTGGCCGCTATGGGGACGTAACAGTACCCCCACCCCAACGGCGAACCCCCCGGGACGCCCAAGCACCATCCAAGGCGGCGGAGAAGAAGGCAAACCCAAAGGGGCTCCACTTGAGGGCCCTTCCCATGTATAGTCCAGGCCCCGACCCCTGCCGTCGTACGTCCTGCAGGGGTCTCCTCCAAGGTGGATCCCCACTACCCCCCGCCAAAAAAACAAGTAGAATCCCCCCTCCCAAAAAGTCCTTCCACACCCTGTCAGGGGGCCCAGGACCCCTCCAGCTGGGCAGGAGAGACGGCAATGGCCACGCTGAGGCGATGGGGGTCCCAGCAGGAACCGGGACAGCTGACCCACCACGGGCCGGAGCGAAATACAAAAACACAAACCCCAAAGAACCAATAAACAAACACAAGCATTTAACTCTAACTAAATACACGTGACCTCTAACTAAAGACAGCTGAACATAATAACCAACACAGAAACATGACAAACCCCAAACTTAAACCAATAGCGCCCCCTGTTGGCCACTATGGGGACATAACAGGAACAGTCTCTAATTTATGAGGTAGTTTCATTTTCATGGAGAGAGACAGAATATCAACCAAAAATTAAGAAAAAACATGTTACATAAAAGTTACATGTTACATAAAAAATTGATTTGCATGTCATTGAGTGAAAAAAAGTATTTGATCATCTAAAACCCAGCCAGACTGGCTGTGTGCCCATGTTGTATACAGATTACAATCAATCTATCAATTACAGATACTCCTGATGTTAACCCGTTATGTGTATAAAGCACACCTGTCCACAGAATCAGTTTCTTCCATTCCAGCCTCTCCACCACCATGGGCAAGACCAAAGAGCTGTCAAAGGACGTCAGGGACTAGATTGTAGACCTGGGCAAGGCTGGAATGGGTTACAAGACCATCAACAAGAAGCTTGGTGAGAAAGTGACGACTGTTGGTACAATTATCCGGAACTGGATGAAATATAAAATTACCATCAATTGCCCTCAGTCTGGAGCTCCATGCAGTATCTTGCCTCATTGGGTGAGGACAATCATGAGAAAGGTGAAGGATCAGCCCAGGGAGGAGCTTGTTAATGATCTACAGGCAGTTGCTACCACAGTCACTAAGAACACCACTGGTAACACACTACATCATAATGGATTTAAATCTTGCAGTGCCCACAAGGTCCCCCTGCCCAAAAGGCACATGTACATCCAATCTTACGTTTGCCAGTGAACACCTAAATTATTCAGAGAAGGCCTTGGAGAAAGTGCTGTGGTTAGATGAGATCAAAATTAAGCTGAGTATAACCCAAAGAACACCATCCCCACAGTCAAGCATGGACTATTTTTCTTCTTTTTTTTTCCTGGCCTGTCAGTAACACAGATAACACATAACAGTGTGTATGTGTAGCTGTGCTATCATCATTCACAGCCATTTTTTTATTGAAATGTATTGATTTATTTCAATTAATTAAGTATTTAATTTTAAATGGGGGTTTTTTTGGCCATATTATGACAGACAAGACCGGGGGACAGAAAGAGAGAGAAAAAAGAAAAAAAAACACAGAAGAGAAAAAAAAGAGAAGAAATAATAATAATAATAAATACAAATTTAAGGGCAAAAAAGGAAAGAAAAAAAAATGGAGGGGGAGAGAAAACAAACAAAATCTGCTTCCATACCTGCTGAAAAAAGAGAGAAAACAACAGAAGACACAACAGCAGAGAAATTGCAGCCACAATCAACATCTGTATGACTCGCAGTAAATCCTAAATCTTAAAAATTGTTGAGCAGTGCACATAATAAAATATGTTTTGAAATAAACATTTTGTTTTGAAGCAACAGCAGATAAAGACAGTGTATGTGTGAGAGCACCTGTTTGTACACCAGTGTGAATGTTTGTGTGTTCACCTGTGTGCACACCTGTGTGTGTGAGCGCGCTTGTGTTCATCATAAGGTTCCTCCATGTAAATGTTTAATAGTGTGTGTGGGGAACCACAGCCTCATCCCGCAAGCAGACATGGCGGAGACACGGGCCCCAGACATCCAGAGGCCCCCCAGAGCCCAGGAGTCCCAGGAGAACCATTATAAGGACAACTGCGGTTCCCACCCCGAAAGGGGCAGAGGAGAGCCCGGAGGGGGGTCATCCGGCAGTCACAGTGTAGACGCCCCAGGGGGGCGTGACGACAGGACCGCAGACTCCGCCAGCGGTCAGCCACTCCGAGGCAGTCCGGTCCCTGGGCCCAGAGGGTTTAGTTGTTTCGCCTGCTGGATGCCAATTACATTTTGGTGGTCGGTCCAGATGATGAATGGGTCATGGCCGCCCTGAAGCCAATGATGCCATTCCTCCAGAGCCCACTTGATGGCCAACAGCTCACGTTCCCCTACCCCATATTGCTGTTGAGTGCGATTAAATTTCCTGGAGAAGAAACTACACGGGTGTAGTTTCTGGTCTGGACCTCGCTGGGAAAGAACGGCTCCTACGCCCACATCGGAGACGTCCACCTCCACTACGAATGGCTTGGTAATGTCCGGGTGTATGAGAATATGTGCAGAGGTGAAGTGGGAGCAGAGATGATGGAAAGTGTGAACAGCATCCGGGGTGAGCTGGAATGCATTCTTGGTAGGACGAGTGAGAGCAGTAAGAGGTGCTGCGACCGAACTGAAGCCCTGGATAAAGCATCGATAGAAATTAGCAAACCCCAGAAAACGCTGAAGCTGTTTAAGCGAAACGGGTAGAGGCCGGTTTCGCGCAGCATCCAGCTTCTGAAGGTCCATGGCCATACCCTGAGGAGTGATGACAAACCCCAAGAATGTGGTGGAGCGCTGGTGGAAAGCGCATTTTTCCAACTTACAGTACAGTCGATGGGCCAGCAACCTCTTTAACACTGCTCGGACATGCTGGGTATGTTCATAATGACCGGTGGAAGTGATGAAGGCTGTCTTCCACTCATCGCATCCCTGATGCGGACGAGGTTGTATGCACTTATCAAGGGCAGCACCAGAGAGGGCAGCACCAGAGAGGGCGTCCAGGGCGGTGTTGGTAAGCGGGAGTGGATAACGGTTCTTCACCGTGATCTTGTTCAGACCCCGATAGTCGACGCATGGGCAGAGCCCGCCATCCTTCTTCTTTACGAAGAAAAAGCCCGCGGCCGTAGGAGAGGATGAAGGACGGATAGTGCCCTGACGGAGGCCTTCCGTCACATATTCCTCCATGGTTCGTTGTTCCTGAGGGGATAGAGAATACAAGCGGCCGTGGGGGGGCGTAGTGCCCTCCAGGAGCTGGATCTCCAGATCATAGGGCCGGTGAGGAGGTAGTTGGAGAGCCCTACACTTACTGAAGACCTCCCGTAGATCCCGGTATGGTTTGGGGATGGTATTGGCATCGAGGTTGGGGTCCGGGGGGCTCCTCCGAGCACTTCCCAGCTGCTGCCGCGAGACAAAGCTCTTGATAGGTCGAACCCCATTGAAGGATCTTCTGTTGGCTCCAGGAGATGAGGGGGTCGTGCAGGAGGAGCCATGGATAACCCAAAATGACAGGAGGTGAAGTGAGACTGGTGACGAAGAAGGAGATCCTTTCGTGATGGTGATTAATGGAGAAGGAGAGAGGAACGGTGCGATGGGTGATGGGACTGTGATAAGGGGGTCGACCGTCAACGGCTGTTATTATTAGCGGCTGGGATAACGCCCTCAGTTTCCACACCCAACTTAACAGCAAAAGAATGGTCAATAAAATTGCCGGCTGCCCCTGAATCCACAAAAGCAGTGACACTGACGTGTGTGTGGCTGAGTTGGATGTGAGCCTGAACCGTAAAACGGGAAATGATCGGAACAGAGGAGATGGTGGAATTTAACCCCAGCGAAGGCCTCCCCTTCTCCACCGGGTTTGACCATTTCCCGGATGGAGCGGGCAAATAGCTCGATGATGGTCTGGGGAGGCACAATAAGCACAAAGCCCTTCGTGATAACGTCGGGCTTGCTCCGTCTGGCTTAGGGAGGCGCGCCCTAACTGCATGGGTTCCCCAGCTCCGGAATGGGCATCCAACGTGGAGGATCGGGAGTGGCAGCCACAATCTTGTAGGGCGCAGTAGTAGGTGTAGGCGGCAGGGTACGAGGAGCGAATTTAGGACGGGAGCTCATGCGCTGATCAGTGCGCATGCACAGCTGGATCAGCCCCTCCAAGGTCTCGTGCAGCTCCCGTCCAGCCAGCTGATTTTTAATATGGCTTGCCAGCCCCTCGTAAAAGGCCATCCGGAGCGGTCTCCCCTCGTAAAAGGCCGCCCGGAACGGTCTCCCTGCCGCAGATGGTAAAATTTTGATGAGACCTCACTGTCGGGATGTTGAGGAGTTGAGTGAAGTTGTGATAGTGATAGTAGTCCGCGGTGTTGGCTCTCAAGACTGCCGCTGCCCACTCAGCTGCCTGCCCGGTGAGGAGAGAGACGAGAAGCGCGATCCGGCTGAAACTCAAAAACAAGCGACAGGTTGGTTAGAAAAACATTGCACTTCCCGTCTACACCATTCCACTTCTCTGGTAGTGAAATCTTGGGGATGACTCGTGAGGAGGAGGTAGATGAGGATGGAGGAGGAGGTGGAGAAGCCGGCTGAGATGGAGGTGTCGCGACAGGGACAGAAGGGTGAGTCTGTTGCAGAAAGGTGACCTGTTGTTTCAATTCAGCCACCTCTCACTTCAGAGCCTCAATCTCCTTGCCCTGACGGTCCACAACCGACATCAGTGCGACCCAGTCCTCTGGGCTCACTACAAGCGGTTCAGTCATTCCATCAGTCATTCTATCTTTGTCTGTCACGGAAGAAGTGAGGAGACAAGAACGTACCTGGCTGCTGCAGTTCGCCCTTGTAGCATGATGGAAGAGCCCAGACGCGGACAGAAGCGAGAGGACTGGTTTAGTCACGCTCTTTGATCTGTGAATGCTCCGATGTAGAGTATGATTCCCACCGGAATCGTCATTCACACTCATGCACAGAGAAAGACTGGTACTCACGTGAGTCGAAGCAATGGTGTGGCAGGGCGAGTGAGAACTCAATGACTGAGCACTGGAGGAAATCCTGTTTCCTGACCCGTGCATGTGACAGTGGTCCTATATTATTTAGAACAAAACTGAATTTATTAGAAGCTAAAGAACACATCTTAACCGGGGTGCCAATAATTATGGGGGGCAGTGTATGGATCCTACGGAGTCTATGACTGTGTACATAGTTGTAGCCTGGAGATGTAGGCTCATTTAGAGCAACAAACTCATCAGGTCAAGATTCGGATCAGTTATTAATTCACTAACAAGAGCAGCTTTAGGAGCGAGCAATCTAATGTTTAACAGGCCCAGCTTTAGTTTTAGATATAAGGTGCTGAGTTTACTGGTTGTATGAGAGAGATTCATTAAATTATTTGGGCAAACTTTTTGAAATTTCCTACTCTTCTTTTTAGTTCGGGGCACTTAGGATGAAACCTTAGTCAGATTTAGCCGGTCTGTCTGCCTCCTGAAAAACAATCCACTGAAAGCAAAATACAGTCAACGACTTTGCTTAATCCCTGTTAAGATATCAGGCCCTATATATGTATGAAGGATATGTATATAGGATTAGATGGATTTTCTCATGACAAACCACCCTGAATGTGATTGCACAAGATTAATTCCTGCATTTGACAAAATATTTTGTTCAGAAATATTTTAAATCTCTTCATTAGGTGCACCTACCTTCTATCTGTGCTCATATTCCATTTTATTTAAAATTTATTAACCCTTAAAGTCACATGTGAACACACCACAGCACAATGTGAAATTCTTTCTCTGCATTTTAACCCATTCACCAAGTGAGGCAGTAGGCTGCTGCCAATAAGGGGCGCCCGGGGAGCAGTTGGTGGGGACGGTACCTTGCGCAAGGGTACCTCAGTGGTGCCACTAACAGTTGGGATTAAACCCCCAACCTTCTGATTGCAGGCCAACACCCTAACCACTAGGCCATCCAGCTGCCTACTGTAGGAGTGGATTACACACAGCTGGCATTATGTCATTACAAGTAACATAATTGTCAGTCCACGCAGATGTACACAAAAATATTCTGTATGATGCTGCAATTTCAGTGGTCACCATTTAGTCTTTCATCTGTGGTCAGTTTTTAGGCCACAGCACACTGTTGAGTGGATATTTTTGGTTGGTGAATTGTTCTGAGCCCACCACTGGCTTCACTCGTTTATTAAGAAACCTTCACTGGGTCCCTGTCGCTGCCCACATTAAGTTCAAATCCTTAAAACTTGCCTACAAGGCCAAGAATGGACTTGCACCCCCATACATATCAGCACTGATCAAGCAGCTGTCACTTCTCTTCCTCTCAGGGCTTCAAGCACTGTTCGTCTGGAACCTCAATGCTCAAAAGAAGAGGAAGGCATGTGTCAAGACTCTTCTCAGTCTTGGCCCCTCAGTGGTGGAATGAACTCCCTCTTCCAGTCAGATCTGCAGAGTCCCTTACCAGGGCTGGACTGGCCATCTGGCATACCGCAGTGCCCGGTGGGCCGATGGTAAATTTGGGTCCTGTCAGTATAGCAGACGTTGACTGAAGTATAGCTATACAGATTTGAAGAACAGACATGGACTAATTGAGCACTGATGTACATCACTCTGCATAAGCTAAATGCCGTAAACATAAATGTGCATGTAAATGTAAATTATGTATTAAATTATGTATTATGTATTATGTATTTTTTTTAAAAATCAGGTGGAATGAGCAGTTTCAGAGATTTCAGATAGACCTTGAGTTTTGTTATATAACTGAATAAAAATA